>CABFOW010000304.1:228103-260941 GCA_902141385.1 Timema californicum
TTCTCAGTCAGATCGGATAGTCCCGTGGGAGTTTGGCTTAGGTCTGGTAGTCAAACCCTCACGTTTTGTAGACACTGTAGTGTAGTTGTCAACATTTAAATTTCTTTATATTTATGATATCGTTTTCTGTGAATTACGAAACCTTTGGAACCATATCAAGGTGCCCATTAGGCCCTAATAATTTTTGTATCGCATATAAATAAATACGCTGTAGTATTGTCTCATATAGACTGGTCTATCAATATTGTGATGGATTTCGTGTTTCCTTTTGTTAAAATACTTGCGCAACTTGAATTATGTAAAGTTGTTTACTTCGAGTATAATTTCCAACAGATCTCATTATGATATAATGAGACCATTTATTGTAATCTGCGCTATTGTCATTTAAATGAATAAAACTGCTCATTTTGTTGAATTTAAATATTATTATATTTTCCATTTATCATATTTGTCAAGTTTACCTTCTCCCTATATTTACCTTTTATGGTCGGGTAGTATTAGGACTCAAGGAGAGTGCAACACGGGCATAAAAATGAATAGTGATTTTTTTTAAACAGCATACCACATTTAGGTTTTTATACTTTTATAAAACTTTCTACACCCATAGTAACGAGCATTTTACTTTTGTGATACTCCCTATTTAATCCCTTTTTTCCTCCCTATACAGTGCGGTGGAAAAATCAATTTTCCCTTGCATATTGTAATAAAATAAATATATATAATATAATAAAATAAAATAAAAGTTTTAAAAGAGAAAATATATTTTCTTTTATCTATATAATTCGTGTTTTTGTTGGGCGCCACCCCTTTTATCTAAGGGGAAAAATAATAATCAAAAGGAACAATACATTTACCTCGGCTATAAACTCAGTGGCACAACGACTCTCAACCTCGAGACCACTGGGTGAACTTAAAACTAAAAAAGAACATGAACAATTTAGATTTTTTTAAAAATGGATTGTTGAAAAAAATGTAATTAGGGCTACAAATAAATATAAATGTATAAAAAAAACAATTGTTGGCACTTTATGAATTTATTGTGGTTTCCTTTTTGTCCACATCCAAATCCTACCTATGGAATTCCGGTTAATTATAATTCTAATTTAATAAAGTTTAGCACAGTATTGTTGAGACCAAAAGAAGAGAAAAAATATATATATATATAATCAATAAAATTAATAATTAGACATAAAATAAAATGTTAAATAATTCTTTGTGTTAGTCTGTTCTGCTGGAAATAAAAGAGTTCTGGTTTATTTAGGAAAAAGAAAGGAAATGATTACAATAATCAAAAGTTGAAAGGTTGGTTTGACCTCACCCATGTATAATCAGTCCATACTGAAAACACCATCTTCATAAATTTTGTTTCACTTGAAATTCTTCCACAATTTAAATGAGCCTAAACATTGTAGCTCTTGCACACTCTCTTAGCTTCCTTTATTTACTAATTTCATTTTTATCTTTCACTTTTTAACCACTATAAAATTACTTTAAATTGGGAGCCCACATTCATTTGGCTCCATCTTGGACCACCAAACAAGGAAGAACTCTCTCCACTCAAAACCTTCTAATCTTTTTTCAAATTTAAAAATGTTCTATTCCAAGTCCAAAGAGAAAACAAACTATGTAAAAATAAAAACGAAAATGAATTGTTGGCTATAGACTAGTGATAAAATAAAAATGAAATGTAGGTTTAATATAAGTATTTAAATATAGCCAATTGAATATGAATAATGTTTTTAATAAAGAATTAAATGTCTATTTCCTTCTGTCAAAATTAAAAATCGCGCTCGTTTTTTTCTTCCTTCCAAAACACGAGGTTCACTACTTACTCGTTTGATAGCACTGCCCATGCGTTAAAACAAACATGGCCGACCTTCAAAATCAACACAGCCGATCACACTTCTTAAAAGGATAATTAATATGCTTAATAAAAGGTAAGTGTTCTTCCTTAAATCAAAATTCCTTATTTAAATTATTTAAAACAATGTTTTACGTTGTTCCTTCCGTCCTTTTACTTAATTTAATATATGTAAACATTGTCATTAGTCAGGCTGGGAATCAGCTGATGAACTTCGAGGATTTCACGGGAAATAAAAATAGGAAATTGTTCACAAAAATAGAAAAAAATAAGTAAATATAAGGTAGGGTGGCAAATAACATCATAATATTAATTAATAAGCTAAGGAAAAGCTTAGCTTTTGCACCATTCTGTAGATTTCGTAAGACTCATATTTTAATTGTTTTATTGCGTAAAATAAATTCTTTGCTGCTTTAGGTAATGGTAATATATTATTTGATTGTAGCTTATGTAATATTTAGAAATATGTAATTGATTGTTATTCTCTTTGGTGGACATGGATGCTCCTTTTTTCTCAATGTTTCTGAAAGAGTGTAAATTATTACATTAATTTATTCTCTTGGTGGAGTGTTTCTGCAACAGTATATACTGTTTCCTTACTTCTCAAATTTTACGAATTTTTTGTAAATGTCTTTATTTTGAGATTAAAGAGAGAGAGTCTGTGCGATGCACCGTAACATTTATTTTTTAAACTAATTTCAAATTATTAATACCATAAATAAGTAATCTTCATCGTGAACTTTTTTCATATTAAAATGCAAAATTTTATCAATTTATATTATCTTACAAGGTGATGTGTACTGTACATTATATACACTTGCCACGTATTTTTCTTATAGTCCGTTTTGCATTCCCTCTTGAGAAACCAATAAAAATCTCCCATCCTGGAGGTATCCCAGTGACCTTGATAACCCTTTTTCATCATGGATATATCTTGATGAAAACGTTCCCCTTGCTAATCCCTCACAGCACAGGGGGGAAAACCAATTGTGAATGTAGAAAATGAATTTTCAATTACATTTGGCCCCCCATATATTCATAACATTGTGGTACAGTAAGGTTGACACCAGAGATGAATATTTGTATTGTTTCCTGTTTACAATAAATCCATGCACAACTACTTTAAACGTAGGCCTAAAAGATGCTTTTAGATTTATGCCTCTTTTCTTTCAAAATTATATGCTCAGAGGCATGCCTCTTTCGGTGCGTATTGCGTCTTGCCTCTTACCTTATACAACCCGACCTGTTTACACTTTTGCATCTCTTTCCATGCGTTAGAGATGTCTTCGCGGAAAGTACTTGCTGCTGGCGTCGCTATAGCTATCGTCATTTTACGACGTCAAAAGAAATTAAAGCGACATGAGTTCTGGATGAGTCAGTTTCTAGAATCACCTTCATTAAGCGCAGGAATTAGATAGAGGTTGAGTGTTTAAGAACTTCACAAGAATGTTCCTAAGTGATTTTGATATCTTACTGAGTATGGTTGAACCACACATTTCCAATCAAGACATTTAGAGATTCCATGTCAGCAAGTACATGATTATCGGTCATTCTTCTTTTTTGGCAACAGGTGACAGCTATAATAATTTAATGTAGCTTTTTAAAATATAGGTGTCATCGGTTTCAGTCATAATTCCAGAAGTATGCGTGGCCGTAGTCAAGGCACTCTATGGTTACGTGAAGGTGAGTTTTAAAAAGGTTACAATGGCTCTAGTACAAAGTACCTTTTAACAGTTCTCTAGCGACTGTGAGGCAAGAGTTTTGCAACATGCTCCACAAATATTTGGGGAGCACTTGCGCCTACCTGCGGCTAGACGCACAGATACATTTGGGGCATGTGCAAGACCTTAACGACCTTCTTCATTAAATCAAGCTTTATATGTAAAGGTGTAAAAAGAACATTTCCTAGTGCAACTAGTGGAACATATTTACATTACTTCTTCCACGTAAATATTCTCTTCTCTTCTCCCATTGTGTGCACAAACTAATACTTTTGTGTTACCTGATCCCCACAAATATAGAAAACAACAATATTTGCTGAAACCTCCCTGTATATCTGTAAGCGATTATTCCAATAACCTTAAGATCACTACACACATTCCAAGAATATTCTTGGTATTTTAATGCACCCAGAATCTTCGGTATTAAGTTGAAGAACTGATGGCTATTAATTTAATTTCCTCTATGTAACTTTCAAATTTAATGTCAATAAATAAATATGCGCCATTCATCAGGATCATGCGCAATGCTTATTTATTTAATAAGAGCATTAATATCTTCCCCATACTATCCCCAATGATAAAATATTTGGAATACAATCGCCAGGGTGATTAAGACATTTCCTTTGCTTCGGAATTTTAACACTTTATTGGAAGGCAAAACATATCAGATAAAAACTTTCTCCAGATAAACACAAATAAACCTCTATAGCTATCTCTCCATAACTGAAAAAGCTATTGTGCGAGTATAAATGCAGTACTTAAGGTGGAATGGAATGAGGCACGAGAAAAGGTAAATGCTTTTCCACTTTTTATGGCAAAACATTTTTTTGGCCAAAATAAATAAAATATTGCTCCACATAGAGTTTAATTTTCTTCACGTATTGATATAAACAACAGTTGTTGAATATCTGTCATGAGCACGGTGTCATTAAATGACAAACTTTTTAAATGAGGAGCAAAAGTTGTCATTAAATTCCAGAAAATCCTTGAGAGAGATTTTTTTTAGATTAGATTACCATGTGAATAAAATTAAATTCTATGTTTGTACCGGAGAAATATTTTATTTATTTTGACCAAAAGTAGTTTTGCCATAAAAAGTGAAAAAACACTGATATCTTCTCCCATTCCCTTCCATACCACCTTAACGAGACACTATAGTCACCTATAAGCAAATGCGAAAAATATTTGATTATGTCTCTGATCAATGTCATGTTTTATTATAAGTTAACTATTATATTTGCATGCAACAATTAAACTATAGGTCATGACAGATCAGGGCCATATTCCCTTAACTAAATTGTAGTAAGATACACGTATAACGTACACGTAAACAAAAAAACCTAGCTAGATATATAAAAAAATTTACCTGATATAAAATTTGTATTGTCATCTCCGAGATCAACACACAAAAATTGAATAAAAAGAGCCAAAATATCGCTGGAGGTAAAAATCATGTTGACTAGTGTAATAATTAATCAGCCATAGCGCCTGACCTTGAATATAATATGACTAATAATTTTTTTAACCCTGTGTCTTATAATATCCGTTTGGGTTATACGCTTATTTAATAATTACGCTAATGGTTTTAGGAATTAGAAAGGTTATAATTAGAGGAAGTGTGCCTACATTTGTATGGAGGAAGAGTGGAAAACATTTTAGGAAAAGTCAGTACACCCGACTGAGACTCGAACCTCAACCTCTCCGTCAACAGCAGTCTAGTTTACTGCGAGAGTGGTGCCTTGGACCACGCGGCCACCGAAGCAGGTATTAATTAAATTAAGACTCACACTATAATATAGTACATTGTTTAGGGCTGAATATTATTATAATCCAAGGTGACCTTGGGGTCTAGGGGTAAGGTGTCAGACTTCTATGCTGGCGGCCGGGGTTCAATCCTCGGTCCCGGCAAAGATTTATCTGATTACCAAACCCTTCCTTCACTTCTGACAAGACATCGTGTGAATGTGAGGAATGCCAGGTCTCCACCGTGGTTCGGATTCCATGTTAAACTGTAGGTCCTTCATTTCATCTCACATTCACCCTACCATTTCACATTAGCGTAAGTGCGTACAGCCCGAACGGTTAGTAAGACGCGGTGCTAATGATAATAATAATAATATTATAATCCAGTCAATCTGTCAGTATAAGGTAGTCAGCCATTCCCACCACTCAACCAAGAGGATGGCTTGGCGTGTAATACAAGTCGTCAAGTGGCACAGGCCCATCAGACGCAATGCAGGGAGAAATGATGGGGGAATGTTTGACGTGACTACACGTGATCCGCTGGCCTCTACACTCGACTTGACCGCTATAATCCACGATAGAGTGGCTTATGTCAATATTTATGTTTGCGGGCGAGAACATGCAAGGTCAAAAGATCACTTTGTCTCATTAGCAAATACACCCTTTATATATAAAGCTCCTATTACACGGGGAAACTTGTTGCATGCAACTAGTTGATGAAAATATTTAGAAGTGCTGGTTCAAATGAAAGCCATTACACGAGGAAACTTCAGTTGTATGGTCGGCAATTAGTTTCAGACAGTTTTCATGCAGTGAAACTGCACAGTCAACTTTTTTAGCTGTCCGAACTCGAGCTGGGACATTGTTTCAAATGTAACCTATTACACTATGCAACTAATTTCTTGCGTAGCTGCAACTTTTAGTGGGATACTTCTTCTCATTTGATTGTCGAGTCTTTTTTTATATAGGTCAGCAATTCATCAAATGATTTAGACATGCGAAAGTAATTTTTTAAAAAGTGTTATTTTTCACAGATCCTCAAATGACTTATAATACAGACATACCTTTAGCCAGTCTTGAAGATAGTATCGTATATGCATACATATTTCTTGGCCTGCGTCTTCTCTTTATTATAAGCAAGGCAAGAAGAATTAGTCCCTAATTCCTCGACGCCACTTTCTCGATGTGACGCTCACCAATGGTTGCAGCAACTAGTTGCACGTAACAATTTGTGCAGCTGCAAGCATCGGGCAAATGGTTACCCCGTGTAATAGGTCCCTAATGTGCCTTGACAATTCAAGAGGGTTTAACTTGGACCAGGTGGACTGGGCACCGCTTTTGACCCCAGGCTAACATTAAAACCTCCCCACACCACCCCGAATTTCTAGGGTGTTTTGGGCACTGTTACATTGCACCGCAATTTCCTTCCCATGGTGAATTAGGACCACAATTTCCTTCCAAGGTGTATTAGACACTGCTACCTTGCAGTACTATTTCTTTCCCTAGGTGGATTAGGCGCTGCTACCGTGCATGACGGTTTCTCTCCCAAGGTAGAGTGGGCAACGATAGCCTAAACTAACCTAACCTAGCCTTGCTCTCCCTCTCGGAGTAGATAACGTTCCGCTGGATGGCTTTTACTCCACTGAAGTGTGCTGGTAATTTATTGTATTAATTTCCTATTAATATCCTACTATTAAGTGCCTAATCCACATGTTTACAATTCCTTCTGGTCGAATCGATGGTGCCCAATCCATTAATCCCTCACATAAAAAATATACCCAATCCCCCACCGCCCATATAGTTCCTGACGGATACACTGAACAATGGGTCTGTAGTCCTCGTCCTACCATCTGTTCAGATTATCGGAATATATATACTAAAAGGTTGGATATGAAATTGATATAAATTGAAACGAAAGTCTGAAGGGAGTGGATTAAAACAGTTAGGAAAAAATAACCCTCAAGACACCCGAAAGGGATTCAAACTCTGATCTCCCTGTCATCAGTAAACTAAACCAGAAGAATTTGTCCTCCAGCCGGCGTGCCAACCGTTGCAGGTTTTTATATATTTATAGCACCGCGTCCTACAACCTATTCAGGCTATACGCATATATACAGTACTAATTACGATATTTAGTTAGGGATGAGGAAGGTTGAATTTAGATGACGTGTACCCGCATTTAAGTGAGGGGATAGTGGAAAACAATTTAGGAAAAAAAAACCTCAGTACACCCGACCAGGATACGAACCACGATCTTCTTGTCATCGGCAGTTTCTAGACTATTGGTAGAATGGTGCGTTACACCATGCGGCCACCGAAATAAGTGCTATAATTTTATTGTTCTGTAAGGAAGTATTAAGGGGACTTTTTTTATTGCCCCACCCGTAAAATTTGGATTGCGTGTTGCCTACCTCTGGACTGGTGGAATTGAATATCATGTTGTCCAGAAGATGGGAGACGTTTGGAGTGTACAAGGTGAAGTGCGTATTTCCTACCTCTGGACTGGTGGAATTTCTTGATCCGGTCCTGTTCATTCGCCGTCACTCTGTTCTTCTCGTGGTCGTGAAGCGCCATCGTGGGGAACACGGCTTAAAAACAAAAACCTACTCTTAATACAATGAAAAGTAACAAATAGTGAGAGAAGTGACTAAATTCCCACACATTAACTATTTTCTTCTTTCCGCGATCCTGTTATATTATTCCCAATGATAGTGAACCTTCCAATCTCCCTCGTGTTTTAGTACTCCCACTAATAGTGGACCTGCCTTATCTCCCTCGTGTTTTATTATTGCCAATGATAGTGAACCTTCCAATCTCCCTCGTGTTTTATTATTCCCAATGATAGTGAACCTTCCAATCTCCCTCGTGTTTTAGTACTCCCACTAATAGTGGACCTTCCTATCTCCCTCGTGTTTTATTATTCCCACTGATAGTGAACCTTCCTATCTCCCTCGTGTTTTAGTACTCCCACTAATAGTGGACCTTCCTATATCCCTCGTGTTTTTTTACTCTCACTGATAGTGGACCTTCCTATCTCCCTCATGTTTTATTATTCCCACTGATAGTGAACCTTCCTATCTCCCTCGCGTTTTAGTACTCCCACTAATAGTGAACCTTCCTATCTCCCTCGCGTTTTAGTACTCCCACTAATAGTGAACCTTCCTATCTCCCTCGTGTTTTAGTACTCCCACTAATAGTGAACCTTCCTATCTCCCTCGTGTTTTATTATTCCCACTGATAGTGAACCTTCCTATCTCCCTCGTGTTTTAGTACTCCCACTAATAGTGAACCTTCCTATCTCCCTCGTGTTTTAGTACTCCCACTAATAGTGAACCTTCCTATCTCCCTCGTGTTTTATTATTCCCACTGATAGTGAACCTTCCTATCTCCCTCGTGTTTTAGTACTCCCACTAATAGTGAACCTTCCTATATCCCTCGTGTTTTATTATTCCCACTGATAGTGAACCTTCCTATCTCCCTCGTGTTTTAGTACTCCCACTAATAGTGAACCTTCCTATCTCCCTCGTGTTTTATTATTCCCACTGATAGTGAACCTTCCTATCTCCCTCGTGTTTTAGTACTCCCACTAATAGTGAACCTTCCTATCTCCCTCGTGTTTTAGTACTCCCACTAATAGTGAACCTTCCTATCTCCCTCGTGTTTTATTATTCCCACTGATAGTGAACCTTCCTATCTCCCTCGTGTTTTAGTACTCCCACTAATAGTGAACCTTCCTATCTCCCTCGTGTTTTAGTACTCCCACTAATAGTGAACCTTCCTATCTCCCTCGTGTTTTATTATTCCCACTGATAGTGAACCTTCCTATCTCCCTCGTGTTTTAGTACTCCCACTAATAGTGAACCTTCCTATCTCCCTCGTGTTTTAGTACTCCCACTAATAGTGAACCTTCCTATCTCCCTCGTGTTTTATTATTCCCACTGATAGTGAACCTTCCTATCTCCCTCGTGTTTTAGTACTCCCACTAATAGTGAACCTTCCTATCTCCCTCGTGTTTTATTACTCCCACTAATAGTGGACCTTGCTATCTCCCTCGTGTTTTAGTACTCCCACTGATAGTGAACCTTCCTATCTCCCTCGTGTTTTATTATTCCCACTGATAGTGAACCTTCCTATCTCCCTCGCGTTTTAGTACTCCCACTAATAGTGAACCTTCCTATATCCCTCGTGTTTTAGTACTCCCACTAATAGTGAACCTTCCTATCTCCCTCGCGTTTTAGTACTCCCACTAATAGTGAACCTTCCTATATCCCTCGTGTTTTATTATTCCCACTGATAGTGGACCTTCCTATATCCCTCGTGTTTTATTATTCCCACTGATAGTGAACCTTCCTATCTCCCTCGTGTTTTATTACTCCAACTGATAGTGGACCTTGCTATCTCCCTCGTGTTTTAGTACTCCCACTAATAGTGGACCTTCCTATCTCCCTCCTGCTATAGAACGCTTGCTAATAGCGATTGGAACTATTTACACAAAACCTGCTTCAATGGTCGCAGGGTATAAGGTGTCACTCTCGTGTTATACTATACTGCCGATGACAGATCGAGGTTTTAATTCCAGTCGAGTATATTGAGTGGTTTTTTAAATGGTTTTCCACCCTACGCAAATGCCAGTATACATTCTCTGAATTCAACCTTCCCCATCTCTAACTTATTAGCGAAAAAATAGTACATATATGTACAACCTGAATAATTATGTATATATATATTAGGTATATTAGGTATATATATATATATATCTCTAATTATTCAGGTTGCACATAAATGTACTATATATATAGCACCGTGTCACGTTTTACTACCTATTCGGTTTATATACTAATAATATTTAGCACCACGTCTTACTACCCATTTGGTGTTTACGCTTAAGTACTAATTACACTAATGGATTATGAATCGGGAAGGTGTAATTTAGAGGAAGCAAACCTGCATTTTCATGGGGGGAGTGTGGAAAATCATTAAGGGAAAACCACCCTAAATTCACCCAAGCGAGATTCGAACCGCGATCTCCCCGTCCTCAGCAATTTAGCTTAACACGCAACTAGCGCATTCGCTAACTATGCCACCGAGACGGGTTATTCGGGCTATATATTTAAGAACTAATTATTCTTTTATCCTATATATATATATATATATATATGCATGAATGCCATATGTAGGAGTACCCATTATTTCCACATAAACAAATGAATCACAGACGCAATGAATGAATGAATGAATACACACATTTGAATCTAAATATCGATTACCGATAATTATGATCAACGTGTTTGCGCATGTGACGTGTTAATGATGACCCTTTTTTCACTTAACCTTTATAATTGAAGAGTAAATTAAAATCAAGGCCGCTAGCCTCACACACAGCCCGGATTTCAAGCAATTAAGCTTGGTTACTGCACTTTCTTTGCTCCGCCATTTTCAAAAATGTTACGAACAATTTTTTATTAATAATTGTCAAGGCGTATACAAGTAAAGCTTACCAGTATTATAAAGTTTAATTTGATTTATATAGTTGCTAAATAAGCCCTTCTATTAATATATTTTATTCTATGTTAGTAAAATAAGAGTCAGTTTGTATGTAATGAACATTACGCAATATCTACCGCCTGAAGAGGTATGTAATTCTAAAGCTTGGTAGCCATTGTACGCATGAGCGTATTTACTTTGAATTGGGAATTTTAAAATTTTTGCTAGATTTTTTAAATTCATTAAAAACCGAGTGCATTGCGTGCTATCTACCTCACGCAGAGGGCTGACATTTTTAAATTGGTAGCCCATGTGCACAAATGTGTGTGTGCCTCAAAGCCGGAATTTAATTTTTTTTTATTAGATTATTTGGGTTAATCAAAAATCAGGTCGGAAGCAAAAAAGGCAACGCGCAACGCAGGACTTAAAGGCACCAAGCTACCTTCCGCCTACAGTCACTAATCTAAAAACATTTCTCCCGCTCAACTTTGAGTATTTCAACTAGTAAAATATAAAATATTAATCAATCCTGTTTCGATTCAAGGTTACTTTGCAAGAATCTTATGCTCTCTTCATATTAATGCGGGAGCACTTACTATATTCTCGTCCCTACCTCTTAGATAAAACCACAAGTAGCCCATGTTTTAAATTAACTAATTTAAAACTAAACATCCATTTTGTTGCATGTTATTAACGGATTTATCTAAGAGGTAAAGAGGAGAATATTATTCTAGAACGAGTGCCTTTACACTAGGATTAAGTGATTATAGTAAAACAAGAGTAAAATAAAATAGCATAAGGAATACTGTACCATCAATGCATCAAACTTATACTCGAACGCTAACCATTCCATCAACGCAGACCTTTTGAAATATGAATCTAACGCCTTAGATCAGCGGTTCCCAATCTGCGTGTCGCGGACACCTTTTAGATTAGTCGCGAAAATTATAGGTAAAACATTATTTAATTTATTCAATATAACGCGCTGAAGGGGATGAAGTGGCTTCGTTTGATCCAAAGATAGATTCACTTTCAGAATTCAAGCAACAACAGTAATCTTGATATTAGTTTCTCAACTATCTGTTTGCACAGATGAAAAACTGACAAATTATTCATTATTATTATTATTATTATCATCATCATCATCATGCATATATTTGCGTTAATTTGTAACGCGTAATTTGGATGGTGAGTAATATATTAATATAGAAAAATACACACTAGCACTGTAAACGGAATCTAAAAAATTAAACTTAAAAATGAATATCTCATGTAAAAATAAATTTCGCCATAAAAGTATTTACAGCTACGTAATCATATATTTATTGTATAGAATGTTTTAAAATAATGTGAGCGCTTTAAATCAATGTAATATTCATTTCCCAGTATGCCTCCCTCCTCTGTTAAAAGCTTTGCACGCAGCCTTTAGAAACTTTGACTTTTTCCAAATGTTCTAAAGTCACTCAAGTGTATCTTTCAAGACAGTCCCCGCTAGGGACCAGCAACCCACTTGGCATGTATGCACTATTGATAGTCTAACATGTAGTTTGAGAGGTAGCGCTGTATTACAATGCAATTTACAATAATACCTGAGATATGATCGTATCGACATTATGATAAACAGTTCAAAAACCTACCATGCCTTGTTTTTCTTAAGAATGTATGTTTGGAGCAATTTTTATCAAATATAACACGCATTTTTTCTTAATCATTGATAATAATTCACTTTATTATTAGTGTTATTTTATAGGTACTGATAAATAACCGAGTGAAGCGAGAAACTATTTTAACTCGACCTTTTAGGATTTAGTCTGCCTGATTGTTCCGAGATTACTGTCAAATGCTTTGGTTAATTTTTTTAAATGTTGGCAGGGATTTTTTTTCTACCCAGGCTGAAGGACGTATACACATGTATTGTTTACGTTACAATTATTGAGAGACTGACGTCTTAAAACACACGAACAACTGTTATCTATGAATATAATGCACTATTTAATATAGTATTCGTTTTACATCTAAATTGATCAAAAAATAAAAATATCAACTTTAAATCTAAGGTGAAATTATTGAAGATATTTCAACTTGAAATACAAAGATGAATCTTAATATTGTAGAAACGATAATCTGACGACATAAATCTTAGCAAGAAGCATCTAGCATTTTTAGAATAGAGGGAACAAGGTCTACTATTCACATAATTATTAGTAACTATTAAAAGTGACAGCTGCAGCTCTCAGTACTTCACGTATTAATTCGTAAATGTAGATTCAGTAGCTTTTTCTAGCTGTCAGATATGTCAATTTGTAAGAACATTTGGGTTTAGGTTTAATATACTTTCGTTTATTCATACGCTCAGGTATGTAATTTTCAGCTGTGTCTTTTAACAAGTAACGTATTTGACAGCGGT
This sequence comes from Timema californicum, assembly GCA_902141385.1. Lineage (NCBI taxonomy): Eukaryota > Metazoa > Arthropoda > Insecta > Phasmatodea > Timematidae > Timema > Timema californicum. The sequence goes on from CABFOW010000304.1 coordinate 241,320, forward strand.
AAAATAAATATTATTAACGTTTGAATATTATTCATAATTTATATAGGCTAGACTATAAAAGCGCTTTATTCTATGAATTTATTATCAAGTTCCTGATGGAGTTTTTGCGTAGGTAGGGGTTATTAGAACAATAGAATACGCTTATAGTGAAGGCTAAATTAAACATTCATTCATCACCATTAAGTGAAGATTAAAATTGTATCAATTTGAGATAACCCTGCTTTGGTGTCCACATGGTCCAAGGCGTCACTCTCATGTTAAACTATGCCGTCGATAACAGGGCGATAAAGGTTCAAATCCTGGTCGGGTGTACTAGAGGGGTTTTTCCACTCTACCTCCAAGCAAATTCAGGTACACTTCCTCTAAATGTAACCTTCCTCATTCCTAACTCATTAGCATATATAAAATGCGTGTAGCCTGAAGAGTTAGTTAGACACAGTTCTAAAGAAAAATTAGGTAAGAACCAAGATTTATCTGAGATAAGTCAGTGTCTTGAAGCTCAACGTTCTCAGCCCTGACCTAGGTCAATTGTCTGATAACATTAAGACAGTAAAACAGCGTTATAATATCATTCGTGTGTTTTCCTTGTAGGCATCACAGGTGTCCCTTCTAGTTGCAAGATATTTGCCTTTTAGTTTCCTGATGTTTGCGTTCTAGATATTATTATGTTTTTATTCTAGATGCCAGTGGTTTTTCCTCCTAAATACAAGTTAGTTTCCTTCTTTAATATATATCCATTACTGTTTCCAGCCTATGGGCTGGGTCAGTTTTTGATTCAATCCATATATTTTCCACTACTGGCTGGCTAGGGCTGTCGTAGCTTCATATGCTTTACAATCTAACTTAAGACTAGGGCAGGCACAACATACAGTCCCTGTCCGTTAATTTATCAATGTGAAAGGGTAAACCCACATTTTACCAATGATAGAATTTTCAGCCGTGCCGGGAATCGAACCCGGAACCCTTAGCTCAACAGACAGACACGCTACCGATTGAGCTAAGTAAGGTGTCGGACTTAAAGTTAATGTCAAGTCTAAAATATTCCATAAAAAATCACTTTCTTTGTTCGTCTTTTTTCTGCTCCACGTCCTACTACCCGTTCGGTTTATCCGCGTATTTACACTAATGAAGTTATGTTAAGGAAGGTATAGATTAGAGAAAATGTACCCGGAATTACGTGGAGGGTGATTCTAGAACCAGAAATGTAGAAAACAAAAACACGTGCCCAGTAAACCCGACCAAGATCAAACCCAGTTAGATGTAAACGTAGTTGAAAGTACCTTTCTTCCCTCCTCCGGGCATGACATAGCCAGGCCGCGCCGTAGGAGCGGAAGTGCTCAACCAGCAGTAAATGGTGCCGTCTGTTGTCGGTTCTTCTCGCGTCGAGACGGCTTGGGGTGCCGTCCTAGTGTTACGAAGAAGAGAAAAAACAAAAAAGCAAAAAACACAACCTTTTTTTTCTCGGTTCGATCAATCAACAACACTCTCCTCTACTAGACTGTTGCAACTAGGAGCCTCGTTAGAGCCCTTCTTTAGGCTTCCCTCCCTCTCCCCGTTTTATCCCAGTTTCCAGGACCACATCCTGCGCATGCCTAAGGAGAGGGGGGGAAGGGAAATAGGGTGGGATGTATCTACCATCCCCCCAATTTTTTTAAGAAGGAGAAAGAGTCGGATGTTGATAGAATCAGTGTCACCGGAAATATCCTCAACAATACCACGAAGAGATTTATTTACATTTTGGTTTAAAATATGACCAAGACTCCTTTGTGTCGAGTCACATAGCTCTGAATTGTTATACATAGAAATCAAACTATATATATAACAACAATGATTTATTAAACTCCTGTAAATGTGAATTAGTCTTCAAAAGACGAGATCTACCATTTCGTAATTAATTTCATATAGTCCCTTGTTTTTGTTTATTTTAATATTCATGAATAACAGTTTGTATACACTCGTAGGACTGTGTGCCGACTGAGTCGTGCTGCAAACAATCTCGAACAGTTCATTCCCATATGAGTTACCTTGTAAGACCGTTGATTGATTCACACCCACAGGACCGTGCGTCGACCGTGCTCTGAATGATATCGATACAATACGACAGGCACACAGTCCTGTCTTTGTGAATCCATCTTTTATAGTAATTGTTTCTCGTGTTTGTACAATATATCGTACATTGTCAGACAACTAGAAAAATAAGCCTTTTTTAAATAATTTAAAAGTTGTCGCTGCATTTATATTACAGCTATCAAAATGTACACTATATCTCAAAAATAAAGCTAAATGACACATGGCTTGGCGTGTGTGTAGGCAGGCTACATTAAAGTATATCTAGTAGCTTTATGAGCTTTCAACCAAGTTTATTTCATTGGCAATCCAACAATGCATACTTTTTTTGTTTGCGCTGATTTCTTAAAATGCTTCAAGTTTTCTTTATCAATGTTTTATTTTTGTTATTTTAATAGCATTATCTGCCTACCCTTAAAATAAACCATTAAAAATAACCTACACTTGCCGTTTAAAATGAATGTAGCCTATATAAATCTTACAAAGGCAGAAATCCAGCCTAGCCTCTTTTATGAGTTGGTCTGGAACTTGGAAAACCTTTGCTAACAAATTTAAAAGCTATGGTTTCAATTCCAGGAGAGAGGCGAAAAATTATCAATGAAAAATTAGTTTAATCCCAGAGTTTCATTTCCCAATTAATTTGAGACAAGATGTAAAAGATATATTAAAAACAATAGTGGTTATGTGAACACATTGCATTTTTAATCTCAGTTTTTGAATAATAAAACATTCCAAAGGTCAAATATTTTATTATAAAGCAACATTTCTTGGGTATTATTTTAATAAAACTACTTAAGTTTTCTTTTAAAATTACTTTTCACCGCTAGCACTATCCCATATAATTCTGAGTAGTTACCTTTCCTAATTGTATTTCACTTGACAAATTATTTCAATTAAGATTCAAAATGTTATATTCAACCTGATAGTTGCGTAGAAATTGTAAAAAATACAATTAAGGTGGGAATATTTCTTTCTTTCTTCTAACTCCTGGAAATTGTGCGAACTTTGTCAATAACGATAGAAGTATCCTTGGGAAAATAAACAGATCTGCAATAATTGTGATTAAGGAATTGTTTCATTCTACAAATGTTTGAGTTCCTAAAACGCTGATTAATACATATTAAAGTAGGTGGCGTGTATAAGGACGTCAGTAATATCAAATCCTGTAGGCTACGGATTCGTCCAAGGGCCTTGGGACACTATTTCGAGTTAAAATAGTTATTATGAATATTAAAGTAAAAAAGTATTTACTCAAACAATTCAAATACTATTAGTTTATAATAATAAAATTAATTGCATCATCAAAAACTATACCAAACATCTAACAAATGAAATTGCTAGATTATTATGGTTCAATGTAAATACATCTTTTGTTGTGATACCTCATTTTTTAAATTATTAATAAATAATTATTTAGTAACTATAAGACTATTTTTATAATATAATACATGGTGTATTTTTTAAATTAACACGCACATTAAGACCGTTAAATTGTCTAATAATTTAGAGTGAAAATATGTGTAAATATTTCTAAAATTATAAAGAATCATCAGTAGGACACGAAGAAAGAAAACCCTATAATCTCTAAACCTCTTGGTGTACTAGGGAACACTACTTGAATAATTCTAGCTTTTACTTTTACAAAAATTACCTCAACAAGTGTTCAATCACCATCCATACAAAAACAAACAAAAAAATACAAATATTACAGCAATGCATCAAAATATATGAAAATTCCCTGAATTGCTTGTTCTAGGTTCTACAGTAGCCCTATGACTTCTTTGGTGTTGACTGACAGCTCACGGCTGACAGCCAAAAGCTTTGAAAAGTTACCAGACCAAATTATGTATCCCTACACCAAACCATATGATATGCAAAAACATCTGTTTAGCAGCTGTCACTTCTGACGGTCAACATTTAGGTATTATGCATATATGTTGACTGCCAGAAGTCAGCTGTGAGCTGTACAGTCAGTACCAAAGAAGCCATGGGTCTACTGTAGGTAATACTGAAATAAAGTGTACACAACCATTGGAATTTTCTTAATATTATTATGTGCCAGTATTTCAATGTACCAATCCTACCTACAAAACGTCAAGGTGATTATAAAACTGATCTTACAATTAAAAAATAATATTTTAAGTCTCTTTGAGGAGAAAAAGATAATAATAAAATATTTAATTTTGTCAATTCAAAGAAAAAATAGTTTAATCCTATGAAATAAATATATTTTAAACTGTAAATTGGTTCCTGGATGACTGTTGTAAGAATTTTAATTCTGTCGATTTATATTGTATTTAGTTTTAATTTATTATTAAGTGTTTATTTATTTTTATTAAGTGTTTATTTATTTTGACGCGACTAGCACGCCATGCGGCCAGGTGTCTTACATTTAATTAATTCTTGTTATATTCATTTTTAAATTTATTGTTTTCAACGGACATTGCATTGCTTGGAAGGAAACACCAGGTAATAATAACAATACTTTTATCAGAACAAGAAATATACTTATTTTCTGGGGTTCCGTCCACATTTTAAAACAATACTGATCAGGTATAATTTTATTTGTAAGGTCTTCTACGAGATTCTACGAGAATAATAATGGCCGCGTCACACGAGGAAGGAAGAAATGGACTGCAGCAGAAGACAGCGGCGTATCCAGGGGGGGGGGGCCGAGGGGGCCGCCCCCCCCCCCCGAATCTTAAAATGAAAACTCAGTGAGTAGCTGTTTTTTTTAATTAGCACCGCGTCTTACTACTCACTCGGGCCATACACCTATGTACTAATTACTCTACTTAAATCTAGAACAGGCACAACATCCAGCCCCCAGACGTTAATTTATTCACTGTGAGATGGGAAAACCACATTTCATGAATTATAAATTTTTCGGCCATGCCGGGAATCGAACCCGGGATATTTAACTCCGAAGGGAGAGACTCTACCGACTGAGCTAAAGGGTTGGACTCGAGTAGCTGTTGGCAAGAAGTACGGTACAATTTGTATTCATAAAAAAAATGACTATAGTGTGACGCTGACGAATTGTAAAAATAGAAAAATAAATTTTAGTTGTTTAGTCTTACAATCTATTATTGAAACAATTGTTTTCTGTGGGAAACAAGAGATACCTCTTCGTGGTCATCGGGATTTCGGACGTTTGTCCCTACAAGAACCGACCGCAAATGATGGAAATTTTAGAGCCTTGCTACGTTACCGGGCCAATCATGGAGACAACGTTTTGGCTGATCACATTCTATCTTCAGCAGGAAATGCTATGTGTGTCAGCCCAATAGTTCATAATGAACTAGTACACCTCATAGGGGTACAGATCCAAACAGTATTTTTGAACAGGATAAATAAATCGATATTTTTCACCATATTAGCAGAGGAAATATCTGATATTAGCCGAGTTGAGCAATTTTCATTTTGTGTTCGTTACTTTGATGTTGAAATCACGGATATCAGAGAAGATTTCCTCACATTCGTCCCAGTCTATGATATGACTGGTGCTGGCATTGCTGATACAATAAAATTACAAATTTCACGTTTTGGACTTGATCTTCAGAATGTGTGAGGCCAAGGCTACGATGGAGCCTCAGTAATGCATTTACTGGCGTGCAAGCAATCATAAAACGTAATTTCCCTAAAGCAATATATACTCACTGCTCATCTCATTGCCTAAATCTGTGTTTAAGTGACGCTACCAAAACACCTTGCATTCGCAATTGTTTCTCTACAATATCAGAAGTCGGCAGTTTTTTTAAGGGCTTCAGCAAAGCGTGCCAAAGCTTTGAAAGATATTTTAGTGGCAACAGGAAAGGGAAATACTGTCCTTCACAAATACTGTGAAACAAGATGGGTGGAGAGACACGATGCTGTTTAAGTATTCCATGAATGTTTCGAGTGTATCATTGAAGCATTGGAGGCTATTATGAGCAACGAAGCAGAGTCAAATGGCAACGCTACTTCTTTTAACACATGTTTATGTAAGTTTGAATTTATCATCACTCTTACTGTTATTTCAAAAATGCTATCCATGACATACATAACATCGAAATATCTACAAAAAGAATCTGTAGATATAAGTTCAGCTTTGGATAAAATTAGTATGACAGAAAAGGTTTTTGCCGACGTGAGGAAATGTGGAAAAGAAGAATTTAAAAAACTGTTTCCCAAAGCTGGAGACATATCTCATAAATTAGAAGTTCCTATAAAATGACCAAGAACAGTAGGCACTCAGAGGTACAGACTACAGAGCAAATGTTGAAGCCGAAACCCCAGAAGAATACTACCGCCGGATTGTGTTCTATCCTTATCTGGACGAGATATTAGCTTCATTGAAAGGGGGATTTTCAAACCATAGGGATCTATTAAGAGGACTTGACTGTTTAATCCCAGTAAACGCTGTCAACAAAAAGTTTAGCGACTTGTTACCGGCTTTGGAGTTTTACAAGGATGATATGCAGCACACCAGCAGATATATATTGGAAGCGGAAGGAGCCTTTGGGCATCACACTGGGAAGCTACAGACTCTCCAAAGCCAAAGAATGCTGTCGACACATTAAAATATTTAGATCGAGAAATGTTTCCCAATCTGACAATTCTATTAACAATTTTGGCAATAATACCAGTGACCACATCATCCGTTGAAAGATCATTCTCGACTTTGAAGAGACTGAAGAATTACCTGCGCAACATCACAGGTGAAGACCGGCTAACGTCTTTAGCTTTAATGACTGTACATAGAAACATAAAAGTGAATATCTCAAAAATTATCAATCACTACAATCAAAGCAATAGAAGATTCTCTTTCACTTAAGGGTTTGTGACTTTGTGGCTTGTTCTAATAGTTTTTATTCACCTTATTTGGTTTATTTTTTATTTTTTTGACACTATGGTTTCCCAAGATTTTTAATGCCAGTGTTGATAATATAATCAATATTTAAACACTATTTCTTTCATTTGTATTAGTTTTATTTTCAAAAATAGGCTTTCAGATATTGAGGCCCCCCCAAACTTGAATCCTGCATACGCCACTGGCAGAAGGGGAAGGCGGGGGATGTGACGACATAGATACTTCAGCCAATTATTTCGTATATTTTAATTTTAAAAGGCCCGCGAGGAAAGCAAGAATAAATTGAGTTTGTTTACAAACAATGATTACCGGTAAAAGTGTTATGGCTGTGTTGCAGTTAAGACACATTCAAATATCCTTCAAAACAAGACTGCCACACTAATTATTATGGCTGTCTTTTATCAATAATAAGTGATGTTGTATTGCTGTTACCCAAACTAGCACCACCACATTTAGAGTTGTGGCAATGTTACGTTGTATTGACTGTGTTTATCAAACGTCACATTTTAAGTTATGGCAGTTTAACAACTCATAGTTTCAATATTATTGTGTTTATCCCAGCCATATATTGACTTGTGGCAGTTTAACTCCTCATAATTGCAATATTATTGTGTTTATCTCAGCCATATATTGACTTGTGGTAGTTTTTGTTTTAAGTATGAATAGGTAATTAATTTTTATGTATGCATATTGATAGTTTATTTTGAATTATAGCAGTTACTGATGGTAACCCTGTTCATAGTTGTAGTTCATTTGTCAATAAAACTATTATTCATTGTATTGTTGTCTATGGCGCTAGTAATTGCCTGTAGGGTGAATGGTTTATTAAATAAAATGTATGTCATGCCAAATAATATGTCGTTGTATTAATGATATTTTAGCTGAAATAGTGGTGGCTTCGCGATATCGGATTCGAGAATTTAAAGCTTATTCTTTAGCGTACGGTGAAAGTAAGGATATTTCAGACCCTTCTCAACTTGCAGTATTTATTCGTGGAGTTAACGATTCTTTCCAAATGACAGAATAAATACTAAATCTTTTAAGCTTGAAAAACACCATTATGGGTGAAGATGTTTTCCAAATCATACAAAAGTGTTTGTCCGACAACAGTTTGCATTTGGAGACGCTTTGTAGACTAACAACAGATGGAGCACGGGCTATGAAATGGAAAGGGGTTTATGAAGTAGTTGGAGGTGAGAACCATTAAAACCAGTGGTATGTTTGTCACTCATTGTTTGATACACCAGCAAAATTTATGCTCTCAAGTGTTGTCGAACAAATATAGTTCAAAATGGTGATCAACGAATTTGAACCATGTGATTAATCATGGCGCAAACAAGTTATTTACAATGGTGCACCCAAACAGTTGATAAACATATTTTATTCAGCTAAATATTTCGAAATACGATAAAATAATCATAAAATTACTATGTATAAAAAAGGAGAAAAATTTTCTATTTTCCAAGTAAATACAAGGCATGTATTAAAAAAATTGTAATGTATGCACTATATTACATGTTATTGATAACATTCCAAAACGAAGAATAAGTACTTTTATTTATGTTTAAAATATTATTTCTGATTGGATAAAAATAAGTAATTAAGTAGTGTGAGTAAACTTAAGTTAAGTTATTTTAAATATAAAATATAACATGTAAATAAAAAACTTATCATTTATAATAAAACAGTGATTTTTTACAAGTGCTGGCAATCAAAAACAGCCTGGACTAATTGCGAAATGAGATGCCCAAAACTCAATTAACTTAGGACAATCAATGAAAAAAATATCCTCAATAGATTTTTAAGCCAGTAAGCTATTTAAAAATACTTATGGGCTCAGCAAAAAAGCGGCATTGAACCAATTGTGATATTCTATAACATTACCACATTATTGGTGTGGTCGGTGTCAATCAGCACTCCTAATTCGCAAATGAGTCCTGTACAAAATCGTGTCCGGCTGAATTAACATGCGCAGTCACGTATTCGTGAATCGGCACAATGTTATTGGTGTGTCGCGGTGTCTACTCGTAAGCTATAATAATTATTGTACTTGTACTTCTAGGGTAAGGAGATATTTTAAGTTATTGTAGGATTTTTGTGAAAAGAACCTTTCATAAAATACAACTATACTTTTTTTTTTCGTACAACACTATTTCGTTAGTGTTATTTTATAGTTATTGATAATATTTATCAAAAGTGACAGCCGCAGATCATATAGAGTTTTAGATAAATTAGCTTTCCACGCACTTGGGGTTACAAATCAGGTGGTCAAGCCGAACTATTTATTAGTTGCGGTTCTTTTTTCGATTCTCCAATCAAGCATTTTAAGGTTATGGTAGTAAAAGTTCATTTTAATTTCAGTTCAAAATTAGGTTTTGGTTTTTTTAAATACATCATAGCTTGACCAAAAAAGATCCGGAGAAAAAAGAAAAATCAAGTGAATAAAATTAAGTCACAGAAAGAAGATCATAAAATTCAATTATAAAATAAAATTATACAAACTTAGAACTTTTAAAAACCAATAAGAACCCTTATGAAGCTAAAAAATATAATTATATTGATTCCAAATCCGGTTCTGGCTCTCAAGACATTTATTTTAGGGTCCTGTTCAGGTTCTGGTTCCTTAAAAATAACTGTTAATTTCTGTTAATGGTTTTGGTTCCGGTTTGACGCCGTGTTACAAACCCTTAGAAACCAATACCCCCACCTTAGCTAAATGACAGGCTATAGAAAAAGACCGGACTTTTTAAAATAGTAAGCATCATGTGCTATTATAGGAAGTTTATCCACGGAGTGTTAATATTGTGCTGAGTGGCAACTTCAAATGGCAAGTGTTTAAATAATTAATATTATCCAAGGCCGTATTTGGGGGGAGCGGGGGTTCAACCCCCCTCAAAATTTTAGGAACAAAATATATATGGCTTTATTTATGGTTCAACCCATATCAAAATTAAGATACAAGTACAAATTAGGGGGCTGTGTTACCATAAAAAGCATTTAAGAGAGCTCTAGAGGTGTTTAATATCTAGAATTTTTTCTAGTCTTCGGCAGTTATGGTGTTTATTACGTTGCAATAAAAATAACCACTTCAGATAGCTTCTAGGGATGTTTATTTTTTATAATTTTTCCTAACCTTCGGCAGTTGGAGTTCTATGTTACCATAAAAAAAACACTTCAGATAGCTTCTAGAACTGTTTATCATTTAGAATTTTTTATAACTTCCGGTAATTGAGGGGATGTGCACACCAAGGGGCCCCCCTCCCCTGAAATTATTGGCTGGCTACTGCCTTGCTATTTTCCGTAGGGTCGTCATTTAGTTATGGAAACAATTCCATTACAAAGTTGCCACTACCAGTAGTTAATTTAAAATACAGACCTTAACTCACGTTCCCTTCCACCCACCCCATCTTTAATGTTTTTTATAACAAATCTTGAGCAGACAATTTTTAAATCCACCACTGAAAAATACTTTATTTTATTTTCGGGAAAGGTGGTGACCCTACGTGTAACCTCGATTTTCATAGGATCCCACTTTCGACCACAAAAAATTATTAAAATCCACTAAAATTTATAATTCTATAATAAATGTTTTATTTTATTTATCAATTAAAAAGTTACCTGCTTTGGTGGCTGCATAGTCTGAGGTGCTAATCTTGCAGTAAGACTAGATTACCGACGATGGGGAGATCAAGGTTCGAATCTTGGTCAGATTCACTGAGGGTGGTTTCTTACAAACTTTTTTCCATTCCCCTTCCACGCAAATGTGGGTATACTTCCTATAAATATAACTTTCCTAATCCTTAAAACCATTAGTATAATTAGTACATCAGCGTATAGCCCGAACATGTAGTAAGACGCAGTGCTAAAAAAAATATTCAACTTTATCAAAATCTTTCAACAATACTTCCTTATGGACTACAGTATAATTTCTACTTACATTACTAATCATATGGACTAAGAATGTGGATACAAATAATTGTAGTAGGCCTATTTCCACCAGTGTGACAACATGAGTTTCCAATTTTGAAATAACGGGCTTACTATTAAAATCAGACTATACAGGGCCCCTATGAGGAGGATCCTGAGTTCAATGACCAGATATCGGGAGTTCACTTGGTTCTGAACATTACTCGAGAGGCGGGAGTTTTGTAGGAGAGGGGTGATGGAAAAAAGGAAGCAGAGAGGTTATATCCATCAGTGTTTTGTTGACATACGCCATACATTCACCACCCCTCCATCTCAACCCTTTCTAAACAAATCCGTCAACTCTGCCTGATTTGATTAAACTGTAAAATTAGCACCGAGTACAAAATACAAATTCCACTATTCAAAAATAATGAGTTCAAATAGTTTCGGCGTAGTCAAATTTATAGCAAATTTGGTTGCATACATTTCATCAAACAGTAATTAACGTTTTTAATATAGTAAAAATCATGTTTCAGATAAATACAAAGATACCAAAATAAGTTATAATGATTTAAAAAAACATGTTAAAATGATCATGTATATTTTTGTTTTTTGTTTCATTAAGGTGGGCATGTAAGGAACGCAAGATAAGGTAAGTGTTTTTGCAGTTTTTATAGAAAAACATTTTTTGACCAAAATAAATCAAATATTGCTTCAGTAGAAACACATAATTTAATTTTCTTCACATGGTGATATCAACAGTTCATGAATATCAGTCAAGAGCTTAGCTGCATTAGATGAGAAACTTTTTAAATTAAGAAAACAAGTTATCTACATTCCAGGACACCCTTGACAGATATTCAAGAACTGTTGATATTAACATGTGAAGAAAATTAAATTGTATGTTCCTACTGGAGAACTATTCGATTTATTTTGACAAAAAAACAAGTTTTGATACAAAAACACTTACCTTTGCTCGCGTTTCCCACATCACCTTAAGCCCTTGCTCCGCTTTTAAATACCAGTCTGGGCTATCCGCATATTTACACTAGAGATAAAGAGGATGTGGAAGATAAAATTTAGAAGGAATTCACCCGCATTTACATGGGGGGGGGGTACCTCCCCGTCACCGATAAAACAGACAATACGAGAATGACACCTTCATCTGCGTCCTCAATGATGCGAACTAAGTTATCTATATGAGTATTACTGTCGTAAATGTACAATAAACTCAGTACAGTAGGATTCATTGGATAGGAACTTTTAGATAAATATAAAAGTATTTTTTTGCTGCCAGCAATGACAAAATGTCACTATATGCTAAGTGTTATTTTATAGGTATTGATAATACCTATCAAAAGTGACTGCTTCAGACCACATGACTTGGCGTATGAAGATGTGAACATAGAACTAGTAACTTTTCTGTCAGATAAGGCTCTTCTCATTAAATTTGGAATGTAATTCATTAGACAGATTCTCTAACGATCTAAGTGAAGTTCTAGATATTAGATAAATAATTGGGAAATTGCATGTATACGCAAGAATAGAAGCCGAAACCCTTTGGCTCTGCGCACCAGTGATCCACCCACTATCGCGGGAAGGGACACTATAACATATAGTTGATTATTTTGAAACAGGTTTGATGACTTAAGTATTTCCCACTCTCCCCTTTATGTTTTCCATGCTGATGAGCAACCGAATTAATGCAATGCACATATATTATAACAATCCCCCCCCCCCAGGGCCCATGGTAAAGGTCAAAAGTTCATGAATGTTTAAATTATATAAGCCTCAACAATCAAAACAAATGGGAAAATGTTTGTATTATTATAATATGAGTAGCATACACGTAACAAAGAGAAAGTTCTGCACTAATAATAATTCTTTTAATTAAAAATCAAAATAGATTTTATCCAGTCATACAAAGGAAGAATAAAGATAATACTATAATCAAGTCTAAGAGTTAAAAAATAATCTACGAGTAATATTGTAATCTATTCAACATTCAACGTTAAATGTCTTCTGAATCATATTTGTTCAATGTATTTTGTGTGTGTCTACTGAATCTATCTATTTACTTGGTCTGTGACATCAACATAAACGTAAAATACAATCTTTCTTTTAAGTACCGCGTCTTACTACCCGTTTGGTTTACACGCTTGTGTACTATTTACACTAATGAGTTGGAGATTGGGAATGGTATATTTAGATTAAGTTTACCCGCATTTGCATGTAGAAAGATTGGAAAATCATTTGGGGAAAACCACCCTCATTACAACCGACCGGGATAGAACCCGGCAGTTAAGTCTAGTGCGAGAGTAGTGCCTTATACTTTTAGGCTACCGAAGCGGGTGCCTAGATTATTAAATATACGACTGAGTGTTATGGATCATTCTTCCCTTATATTGAATCCTAGATGCTTATACAAAGCCATAATCTTACCGGCTGTTCTCTATGGGTGCGAAACATGCCCTCTTACCTTAAATGACGAAAAGAAATTTAGGATGATAATTGATCAAAAAATGGATTAAGATAGTGGGGAGTGGAGGATACTACCTAATGATGAGCTGCATTCCCTTTACTCATCACCCGACATTGTTAGGTTAATAAAATCTCGCAGGTAACGGTGGGCAGGTGAGAGTATCTAGAACCGCGTTTAAGGTAGTGAATGGCAAACCCAACGGGAAAAGACCACTGGGAAGACTCAGACGCAGATTGGAGGATAACATTTAGACAGGCTTGAGAGAGATAGGGCGTAAGGAGATAGACTGGTTAGAATTAGCTCAAGATAGGGATAGGTGGCGTACTTTTGTAAGTACGGTAATGAACTTTTGAGTTCCTAATGCCATAGAGTAAGTAAGTAAGAGGCTTAAGGGGAAATGGAAGCGAATGCGAGAAAAATCCAGTGTTTTTTGCAGTTTCTATGGCAAAACATTTGTTGGCCAAAATAAAAATATATTTCTCCAGTACAGACATAGAATTTAATTATCTTCACAATGGTGACTACAAAATTTCTTGAATATCTCTCAAGGTTGTCCTGGAATTTAATGACAACTTTTTCTCTTTATTTATAAAGTTTCTCATATAATACCACTATGATCATGATGAATATTCAACAACTGTTGATATCACCATGTGAAGATAATTAAACTCTATGTTTGGATTGAAATAATATTTTATTTCTCGTGTTGGACTGGCCTGCTGACGACGGGGAGAACGGGGCCAAATCCCGGTTGAATCTAAATGTCTTCTAAATGTTTTCCCACTCTCCTTCCACGTGAATGCCGATAGACTACCTCTAAACGCTCCATTCCTAGCCCATTAGAATAATGATCATAGATTCGTGGATAACGTGAACAGATAGTAGAAGCAGTGATACACTAAATAACGTTTACAAATCTTATCATATTCTTAAATCACCTTTTATTTCATTATTACGTTCTACACTATGGACATTAATGGCTTAGTTTATTAAATAGGAATTAGGAAGGTAGTTTGGAGAGGAAGTGCACCCACAGCAAGGGCGTGTAAAGCTAATTTTTTTGAGGGGGTTCTGCTAAAAAATATAGCAATGCCTTTAGTCGTTAAAAGTATTTTTATCCATAGTTAGACCCCCTTCATTAAATTTCAGGGGGTGTCCGAACCCCCCCCTCCCACAGTTACCCCTTTCTACATCTGTCCTTGCGCATTAGCTTTCCAGTGTAAGGCACTAGACTGAAGAGACTAGACTGCCGATGACCTGATGGGGAGATCGGGGTTCGATCTCGGTCAGTTGTACTGAGGGTGTTTTTTCCTAAATGGTCTTTCCTTTTTACTTTCCACGCAAATGCGAGTCCACTTCATCTAAATTAAACCTTCCTAATCCTTGACTCCTTAGCTTAATTAGTACATAAGCGTTTAACCCTAATGGGTAGAAAGTTGTGGTGCTAAAAAAATTTGAAGGGTAAATTGCTATATTTTAGTAGATAGAATTATTAATTCTTACGTCACTATAAATGAGTTTTGAGTTGTTGTTTTTTTTGTGCATGTTACTTAGGTCAAATACCCCTTTTCATATTCATAGGGTAGCTGTATATAATATGTCCAGTAATTAGTCATATTCATTAAATGTGAGAAAATGTATACACAAACTACGCTTATATGAGATGAGAGACGTTCAACTTATTATCGGTGGCGGAGAACAAACCCCTGCAGGCCTGCACGTGCAGTCGGGCGTTAAAGTACCCCTGCATTGCAGGGGTTGAGGAAAATAAACATTACGTGTACATTTTTGCTTAAGTGGTCGTAAATATCAAATTTATCCATAATTACTTTTATATTAAATGGGCACATATAATTTCTCGAAAGTAATTTTTTTTTATGAATTGGGCAAGTCTTCTCACGTGCCACAGCGTAATCTAATACTAATGATATTAGCCTTTTCTGTCGTCATTTTCCTTTCCCTTCTTATCTTCAGTTGAATAAAAATTGTGTTTGTCAAAAACAGTATGCTGATGAAAACTATCGACTGGTTTGGTATGAGGTTAAAGTATGAAGTCAAAAGTAGGTAAAAGTTTTTGAAAAATTGGTGGTCTATTAAAGATGGGTTTTAGATTATGATTAAAACAATTTTCTTCACACCAAGACTAAGCTTAGTTTTTATGTTTTTAATGTTAGTGACTAGTTTAAAAAATGTTAAACCGAACCCCACAGTTACTATTCCAAAAACCTTCAAAATAGCTTATAGAGAGAGGTACGTACATATTGTTAGAAAATTGTCTCGCCTCCAGCGGTTAGGGGATGTCCCCCCAAGCCCCACCAGTTTTAGGTGCAGAGGCTGGGTAAATCATAAATCTCCGCCCCCGCTTATTACTATTTTTTATTCTACATACAAATGATAAAACTGATCAAAATATTTAGAAGCAGTTTTCAAAAAAAGTTAAAACTTCCTGTGTGCTCTGCTTAAGGTTCGTTCACCCTGAAAGATAGCAATCTTACCTTGTTTGTTTCTCCTATAATGCAGCTCATGTAATAGGGCCACTGTGATGTCATAAAGGTAGAAGTGTAAGCTTTCACCGTAAATGGAGAGTACATTTTGGTTAAAATACAAAGGTGAATTTTGTTTCAGTATCATAATAATTCATTCGCGCTCCATATGTATATAACTCTAGGAATGTAATGTAAATATTCCTAACTAGATCGTGGCAAAGTTAAATTTTAGTTGAAAGTTATCAAAAGTATGTTTCGAAGGTAAAGAAAATAAAGCGAACCTCATTCATATTTTAACAGCACCTTTTCCCTTTTTGTGCAATAACATAGATTATTTGTATTAATTATAAAACTAAGGGAAAACGGAACTGTATTGTTTTAAGTTTATTGATGATCCGATTCTAACATAGGAGTCGCTATCTATTGGAAGGGACAGAACGATCCTATTTTCATTTTCATTTATAAATTAAAATTATTTTGTGCCAAAGGAACAACTCGAATGCTATGAAAACAGAATTCATAAAAATAAGAAACCCACATCACTATACTATAAATCCACATGGCTGACTCACTCACTCACTGACGTTAATGTTTACCCACTTCCAGATAAGCTAGAAACTTGAAATTTGGCAAACTTATAGCGTCTAACCTGTAACCGACGGGAAAATTTCAAAAAGTGAAAAGTTGTAATTTTTAACCCACGAAAAAAATTCAAAATAGCAGAGCAACTTTAAAGTCGGCGCGGACCTTTCTTTGGAGGTCTCTTGTGGCTAAACGGTAAGACCTATAAAAAACGAATTGCACCATAGCTATATTTTTTGATTTTAGGTAAATTTTGCACATTTTACACAAATTTTTTGCCACACTTGTGGAACAGCTAGAATCAATCAACGTTCAAAACAATGCTGGAATTACATTAGTTTACACTCACCGGGGGTCTGGGGGCGGAGCCCACAACGAGTAAAGCGAGTCATTTATCTATTGCTCCAAACGTGGATTTTTATTTTTGGAATAAAACACTTTACTTTTCATTTTACAGTCGGCGGTTTATTGGGGAAGGAAGGTCGTGTCTCCCTTTTTAATGACGCTCGTGGGTTCTAACGATATTAATTTTACTCTCACAAAAATTTGGGTAGCTGACATCACATATTACTTTGTCGTCTCTTTTATTTGGAGATTTTATAACCTTATGTTTGCAGTAAAATAGATCATGACCCGTTATCCGTAAGTTAGCTTTTGTTAACTAGCAAACTTAATTTTACTAAAGGAAATAACGAAATCTCTTGACACAAAGTAGAGAGAATCCATGAATCTAGAGATATGATTGATATTGGGTTTTAAATAAGAATATCATATTGACACAAACCCTTATTCATTTTTAAAGACTTACTAACGTATTTGTTTGTAGTAATCAACCAAATCTTCCCATACATTGACGCAGATAACTTAAAAACCAGTCGACACCACCACACGTACATTATTAACTCTTGCCTTAAATGACAAGGTATGAGTAATCTCTTAAGGTAGGAATGCTGACAACACGAGGAAAGGTGTTTTTCGCAGTTTTTATAGCAAAACATATTTTTTGGTCAAAATAAATCAAATATTGCTTCTATACAAGCATGTAGTTTAATTTTCTTCACATTGTGACATCAACATTTGTTGAATATCCATTAAGGGTGTCCTGGAATTTCATGAAAACTTTTTCCCTTCATTTACAAAGTTTGTTAGCTAATTCCGATATGCTCATGGGTCATGACAGACATTTAACAAATGTTGATATTAACATGTGAAGAAAATTATACTCTCTGTTTCTCTAGGAGCAGTATTTAATTTATTTTGACCAAAAAAAAGTGTTTCTATAAAAACTGAAGAAACACTGACCCTTTCTCGCGTTTCCTGATTACCCACCTAAAGTACGGCACTAGCCTAGATACCTCATCTTCAAGAGCGTTAGGTATCGGCTTCTATCACTGCATCAAAGTGTCATTCTTCATCTTGCTTGGTGTTAGGTTACTCACATCGGTGATCGCGTGGTTTGAGGCGTCATTTGAAAATCAGATATCACTTGTGATAGGTATTATCAGTATAATATACAAAAAATCACTTATAAAACAGTAAAATATTGTCACTATGGATCTAGAAAAAATGTGTTTGTTAAAGTTTCTTCCTACCCTAAATCCTTCTGTGGACATGTGTGTTAGTTTTGTTTTTAGAAAACATGAGTAGTTTCTAAGTATTTATACATCAAGATGTGTCATTAATTATCTTAACAATCACAGGTGTTAATTAAATACTATAAATTTGTCTTTTTTTGTACATACCACCTTGTTCAGTATATAAGGGTAAAATATGAGACATTTATATGTGTTAATAACTCAAAATACTTGATTTTTAAGTAATAGTAGTTTTGTTATAGAGAAACGCTATATCTTCAAATAAAATATGCCAACAGGGCCGGATTTAAAGAAGGGTGGCTAGGGCTAACGGCCTAGGTCCTCCACAAATCCGGGGCCATCCACAAACTGATCTATGAATATTTATGGGTAAAATAAAAAATTATCTGGTCCTGTATTCACTTGAGCTTCACTTTAAATTCGAGGGAAATATGTAGCTTGTGTAAGAGAGAAAAAGAAAGATAGGAAGATAAAGAGAGATAAGAAAAAGAGAGAAAGAAAAATATATAAAAAGAAAAATAAAGAATTAGAGTAAGGAATGAGTGACGTTTCGGATATTTCTGCTCACGTGACTAACGCGAATAATTTGACTGTCGATAAAGTCTCATTAATTATCTGTGATAAGAGCACACAATACAAGGGATTGTGAAGGGGCGGGGAGGGTAGTTATATAAAATACATCCACATCATCATGAAAAGAATAAGGGTAAACGGAAACAATTAATTACGTGCTGAAAATAGCCCAGTTGGTGGAGATATAACACCGATCTCTTCATCACCAGCGATCAAGTGACATTCGAGTCTCGCGCCTTACATCAATCGGTCACCACCGCGGGTATCAAATAACAACCAACATTTATTTTGTATTGTTGTATAGTGATATTTATTTGCAGCTTTAACCGTAACTAACAATTGATATAATAGCTTGGATGATAAATCCAACGTGATATAATGCGCTTACCTATAATAATTGTAATTGCACTATTGGAATCATAAGGTCCACCCGAGTCTAAGGTGGCTGCGTTATCTGATAGCTTGTGATCTTAATTGATCGCTCATATATAGCTGACGATTTCTGCAAGCCCATCAAAGACTCTCTCTTAAAATATGGGTGAAGAATGCCCTAAACACTGGAAAACTCCTGGACAGCTCAGTGGTTAGAGTATTGATTTATTAAGCCAAAAGTTCCTGGTTCGATTCCCGTGCCCATGTGTCTTTTTCAATTTGAAAAATATTTGTTATGTAGACAATCTAATATTTTAATTATAAGAGAACAAAATTAATAACCAAAGATCCCTCGTATTCGTTCAATGCCTTGTTGAATATTGTTCAGAATTATTCAGTGAGCGTTGTTTAACAGCGGGCACATTGACGTATCGATCCCCGACGGGTTGACGACCCATCTTCAACCCACTGCTTAACTCTCGGGGACGAGGGCGAAGACCCCCACGATAGCAAGGTGCATTGTTTCACAAAGAGGAAATAACTCAAAAAAAGCACGCACCTTATTCTATCCTCATTAGACCAACCAGGGGTCAGGGCGGTTACCGAGTATGAAGACTTGGACAAGAAAATATTAATTTGAGGAAACACATACGCTTTTATATCTATCTCTCTCTCTCTCTCTATATATATATATATATATATATATA
>CABFOW010000304.1:275327-295734 GCA_902141385.1 Timema californicum
CTTAGGGCCAGTTTCATAGTCAAATTTAGTACACCTCAAGTGCGGAGCTACACTAAGTACATGACAACACCTACCTAAACCAGAATGGAATGGGCCAGTTTCCTATGCGAGAACGGCCCATTCCATTCTGGTCTAGGTAGGTGTCGTCATGTATTTAGTCTAGCGCCGCACTTGAGGTGTACTAAATTTGACTATGAAACTGGGCCTTAGTACCTAATGAGGAACTAGAAGAATTCAGGTCAAGTACAATATTGTCATATCTGGCGAGATGTTCAATAACCTAATATTCATGTGGCAAATGAACAAAATATTATGCCATTTGGATCCACATTTTCACCTTCTCAGAGAAATGTGGTCTTTTAGTTTTAATTTTAACACTAAGCACTTCTGAATAAATGTGTACAATAATGATATTTCAAAGAAAATGATTGAAATGATATAGGAAAAAGACTGCAAGCAAGGCCAAGAAAGTGATGGGAGGAACAGTAACAAAGTGTGCAAGTGAAAGGAGAAACATGGAAGCAATTAAAGAAGTTGGAAATATATATAAGGCGAAGACATTTTGCTAGGCTGACCCATCCACAGGCTGGAAATGGAGCATTATCACTACTTTAGTCAAGTGAAATTTTAGTGCAAAAAGTTTGAAAAACTATGTGCCAGAGAATAACCTAATGTTAAAATTCATTGAAGTTAAAATAACCTGGACAATGATATTGAATCCAGAACCTTTGATTTATCACACCAATGCCTTATCTACGATCCATCAAGGGCAATCTTTCACTAGTTTTACAGAGTCTGTGAAAGTGTCTGCACCTCGGAATTAACCGCATCACATCCATGCACTCAGGTTAGATTCCCATATTCAGGTTGTCATTTTCACTTAATTGAATTTGATTCAGCTATCAAAACTGATACTGTAGAACAGTTGTCTTCAACCTGCGGGCCACTTGCGGCCCGCCGAGTAATTTTATGTGGTCCACAGACCAATTTTACATACAGAATTTTCAAACAGAAAAATTGTAGTAAGATACATTTTTCTTAGGACTAAGACTCTAATTTGGAAATTTTCGCGATGCTTATGCAGCATGAGGCAACACAGACCCAAAACCTCTTAACTGGGATTCCTCGGGATATTTTTGCAGCACATGACAACACAAACTCAAGGTCAAACATCTGGCCGACTTCCAGCTATCGTCACTCCCTCCCCTCTCAGTATGCATCAGCCTTTGGTGGTGTGGTGTTTGTACTTTGGTACATTATTTTTTGCTTTGTAATGGAACTAATGACACACTGTGTTTAAGGAATATAAAATTTAAATCTGTACAGCAACATGAAGCACTCATCTAACATGGATTCAGTTAAAGGGCAACCGAGATCAGATAAAGTTACAGATTTGAAGAAAAAACTGCAATGTCAACAATCATTTAATAAACAAAATGTTGAAAGGGAATTAACTGTTATGGCAAGTTATATTATATCTGAGAAAATATCTTTGAAATCAAAGCCATTCACAGATGGCACATTTGTAAAGGGGTGTATGGATTCGGCAGCTGAAGTTCTTTGTCCATCACAAAAACATTTGTTTTCAAAAGTTAGTTTGTCAGGAGTAACTGTGGCCAAAAAGATTGAAGAATTGGCGAGCGATATTGAGAACACACTTAAAGAACATTCTTCTCAGTTGTTTTTCATTGGCCCTCAATGAGAGTACTGACATTACAGACACTGCCCAGTTGGCTATTTTTACCGCGGGAATTCACAACGACTTTACTATACCAGAGGAAATTACTGCTCTTTTTCCAATGAGTGGCACTACTAAAGGCAGTGATACTTTTGATGCTGTCTTTTCAAGAATCTACAGTTGAGCAATCTCTCCAGAGTAGTTACTGAAGAAGCTCCGCCAATGGTAGGGAAGAATGAAGGTGGTGTGGCAGTAATAAGAAAAAAATCTAGTCCTGCTACATGTCAAAATGGCAAATTCATACAATATCATTGCATTAAACACCAAGAAAACTTGTGCGCTAAAAGTGTGTGCTTCAAAGATGCTATGAAAGACATAACAAAAATAGTAAACTTTATCAGATCCCAAGGATTGAACCACAGGCCATTTAATAACAAAGGGTGAAGATCACTGATGTATACAAGCATTATTTATCAGTTTGTGATCCACATGGATTAACAATTATTATTATTATTATTATTATTAGCACCGCGTCTTACTACCCTTTGGGTTATACGCACTTACGCTAATGTGTAATGGTAGGGTGATTGTGAGATGAAATGAAGGACCTACAGTTTAACGTGGAATCCGAACCACGGTGGAGGCCTGGCATTCCCCACATTCACAAGATGTCTTGCCAGAGGTGAAGGAAGGGTTTGGTAATCAGATAAATCTTTGCCGGGACCAAGGATTGAACCCCGGCCGCCAGCATAGGATTAACACATAAATCTTAAAACTCATTATGGTTTCAACTAAGCATTTTATGCTAAGCAGAATCACACCATACTGCTCAACAGTATCTTAAGATACTTTTTTTTAGCACCCCGTTAAGCTACCTGTTCAGGTTTGACACATCTTTTACACACATATATTTATTATGCCAATGTTTTAGGGATGAGGAATGTTAAATTTAGATGAAGTGTAACCACATTTGTGTAAAGGAGTGGAAAACCATTTAGGAAAAGAACTGCCTAATACACATGACGGATTCATACTGGCAGTCCCGTCTATTCAGATACAAGCTTTTGGCCATTTGACCACTTAGTGGATCTAAGCTACAAATAAGAGTTAGCACACATGAGTAACTAAAATGCTAATTCCTTGACTTATTACAGGAAAAAGTTCATCCAGGTCCTTAAGTCTACATACCTCATCCAGCTTTATTAAGTAGGCAATAAAAAGTTATTTGTTGGATAAAATATCTTAAAATGCTTAGTTATTTAAATATAAAACTTGCATTTAAACCGTACACATTTTCAAGCCCCAGACCAAAATAACTTTTGCTCTTTCCAACCTGTGGTTTTGTCAGTTTAGTCAAGTTCCCTCTTACTCTATCCTTCCAACTTCTTCCTCTTAATCGCACTATAGCAAAACAAAATGGTTAAACATGTTTGAAATATAAACATCAATTTTATTCACTGAAAATACAACAAATATAATATCAATAGAAGATAAAACTTAAATATTACTAACATGGGCAACATTTGTAGAACTTTTAATTACTACGAACTTTCATAAACATTCAACTTCTGTTTTAAACACCAAAGTATATTTCAAGACAGTTTTTACTCAACTAATTTCTTTGAATGCTTACAACATTAGTAAAATAAGCTACCTATCAATATCTTATATAACTTAAAGGTAGGACTGGCTAAAATGTGGCTGGCACTTTTACTGCGAGTATTTTGAACCAATTAGGCACTGTTATCAGAAAAACAATTTCAAGATAAGGCATTAAAATGCATTCTAAGTTATAATTTAACATTTACTTTTGGCATCCATGCAACAGTGAGTTCGATTTGTTTTTCAATAAACTTTATTGCAATTTGAAATCTTTTGAGTTTTCTTTAGAATAATCAAAATTAGACATACACACCAAAAAGTGTCTATAAAATTACATTAAAATGGAGTCATGTATTTTAGGGTAAATTTTGCTCAGTGTTAATATTTATAAAATTCACCAGTTACACAAGGTTTTAAAATTCTTTACAACTCAGCAAATCCCATCGGGACTAATAGTATGTGAAGATCACAGACTCAATTGAAATGTCTTCTACAACATTTTCTAGAGAAATTCACCCAAAACTACACACACAATTAAGGTCTGACAGATGTTAACATAATTATAATTGTGCTAATTATTTTAAGAATTTTGAATAATTCCTATTTAGTTACATCAAGGTATACTTTAAACACAAGTAGTACTATATTAAACAATATGCAGTAAATTGTAATATTAGGCCAGATACTACAAAAACAACAACCAAGAAATCAACATTATATGTGAACTTCCTTAAGCTGCCCCATAAATAAACACACAATACAAACATATTCATGTTACATGGTACGTTAGTATTAAATTATACGATCTAAATTTACATTTAAATATTAAATTGATACCTGGCATTTCAAAGCACAAAACTCCAAATATGTAGTTTTATTCTCAACGTATATAAAAACAAAATATTGATTACATAACTACTGCCTCATATAGAAAAATTAGAAGTGATGCTTAATAAGGAATAAACAATTTCCTAAACTTTGGAGTGTGAGTAAGGCCACCTTAAGAAATTGTATCATTCTTAACACTATCCAGTAAATTCTATAAGTTTTTCCTTTGTTATTTCTTTAATGACTCATCTACAATCAGCTGCCCAAAATTTAAGTGCAGTCATAAAATTGAGGCTACCTCAATCTCAAAGGTTATATATATGTACAGTTTTGCATATGTCTTCCTTTTTACTTATTCTTCTTAAAATTATGTCTTTCAAATATTTTATGGTTGAAAGTTACTTAAAACGGTGATAATCCAGTCTCATCATTGAAACTATGACAAAATGGTACCAGATTGTAAACAAGCCATTACTTGCACAATGTAAGTGTATTCAATAAATG
Source organism: Timema californicum (assembly GCA_902141385.1). NCBI lineage: Eukaryota > Metazoa > Arthropoda > Insecta > Phasmatodea > Timematidae > Timema > Timema californicum. Next base: position 279,940 of record CABFOW010000304.1, read on the forward strand.
CATCAGTTCATTAAGTTAACTTCTGTGTAACAATGTAAAAATGGATTCTGGACAGTACTTTGAAGCCTTTTTTTTTCGGACAGATATTAGTCAAACATACCAGTAGTCTAGATTTTACAAAAATTATGATTTAGCCTCAATATTTTATAAGGAGCTTATTATAAAATCTAGACTAAAACATCTTTAAATTAATATTTTAAAATAAATAATACTAGATTTTTGTGAGCTGTTACTCTTAATCATATTACTGTGAAATATATATTTTTAATTTTTATTGAAGTGGAGAACAAATAAGACAATAAAAGCTGAGGCCATGGCACTGCAGAAAAGCGGCACCTTATGTCCTTCCTTAATAAAAAAAAATATGTGGACGACTGAGATGTAGCACTTAGACTGTAACATAAGAAAAAAAGATAATTTATTAGTATATTGACCTTTCCTATATTTTAAAATACAAGTCATTCCTAGTTATAGATACCACGATGAGTATACAACAAAGTTTTTGGTTTAGCCAGAGACTCCTTTAATTTAGGCCAACCCCTCTCATCCAATCCCCATAATCTAATATTCTTGGGTGGTGGGTTCAATTGGTTTGTGATAAAGTGTGCAAACAAACCTAAGTTACATATATTTGAGCTCATAAGCATCTAATATAATGTTAATATTCACATTTATCTAATATAATGTTAATATTCACATTTATCTCAAATGTAAATTCAACTGTATAACACAAGTGATGGAACCTGTTGTAAGTCTGGGTTTTTCTAGACCTATTGGAAGGTAACCCTACACCGACCAGTACGGAAACGAAGAATAAGCAGAAAGCAAAGCTTTACCATATGGTTTCTTAAAATTTCCTTTGGTATACATATTTGTAAGAATGTATGGTAAAGGTGGATAAAATAGAAAACATAAAAGGGAACAAACACAATATGGCTTTTACAATGAAAATAAAAACACAGAGGTTATGACTTGCTCGTGAAGAAAACCTATTGTTATCACCCAATCTCTTGACTTGGGTTTCATTCTATCGAAACTCAACATGAGGGAGTGTGAAACGCGCAACACACCTTCCTAATTTCCCTTATGAATTCCAAGCAAGTTAAAAAGGGTTTGGTCCAAAGCAATATGCAAGTTAGCTTCTGATAGTGGAAAAAACTAAAGCTACTAAACAAAAGGTGAGAGCTCTTAATGCTTTGTTCCCAACATTATTTTAATGAAATTTTAAAGGCAAATTATATATGCTTTATTTTAATATTTGTCAGGGAATACTCTTTAAGATGCATTATGTAATGTAAAATAATTAATAGTTAATCAGGTTAGTGGCAGAACACAGTTAAATATATTACTTTTTATCTTAAAAAAGTGTTTAGACCATTTTCAATAAATGAGTCAACTCAAGCATAGTACTTTAGGATACAAGGTAGGTGCGAGTGAGCGGGAAAACTGTGTGATATATGTACCTAAAACTAATAATTTTCCCTATTTAAGTATCACTTTAATCCATGACGCGAATTATAGTTAATTAGTGTAACATTATTCTTACTGTATGCAGCCCAGAAGTTTACAAAATATTGCTTTCAATAATCACAATTATTAGGTTATTGGTTGGACTTTAATTGAAAAACTTTACACTTTTTGTAGATGTTATCAAATAAAATAAAAAAATATGTTAATTTATTTTATCATATGATATTGCACAATAAAATCCACCAGCACAATTTTACTCAAGTCTTATAACTGTTTGCTTTGATCATTAAGCAGAAAAGTTACAAATATCGTGTCTACTTCTGTGATTTAAAAACAATATATATGAGTGTGTTTACTTTCTCTAAAGAGAAGTCACTAAATATAGAAAGTTATAATTCATCTTTCACTTATATGTACAAATAATTAGGCCATTTTTTTCTTTATATTTACAAGCTTAATACAGGAATTTAATCTGTTAATTCACGCTTCTCATTCTCATTCTGACTAAACAGCTTATTTCTTTAACTGAACACTTAAAATAATAGTCTATGATATTTTCTAAAGAATGAAATGCTTTAAATACTTTGGTGGCCGAACTGTCTCTGGCATCATTCTTGCAAAATACAACTTCTGATTACAGTAAGATCAAGGTTCGAATACTAATTTGATGTGCCAAAAACGTTATCTAAATTCTCTCTTCCTCATCCCCAGCAAATTTGCATAATTAGTACATCTGCATGTAACCCAAACAGGTATTGAGACGTAGTACTAAAAAGTTTCTTTTCTAATGAGATATTCCATGAAAACTCTTGAAACATTATTCCGCTCGAGGGTATGGAATTTTAATTTTTTTATGGGGTGAAGGTCTCACTAGAAAATTTTGCTATATACATTTATCTTAAAAATTTGTGTATGTATATCTGGACTTTTAGTTATATGTCCCAATACACTTCTTATATTTGAAAATAAATTGAGTTTAAATGTGATTTAAGTAATATTCATGGTGTTCTTAAGGTATGTGAACAGGTTTGTGCATTGGTGCACCCAGAAATTTACTGGGAGGGGCTAGGACGGCAGTAAAAATAAAATTTATAGGAAAAAGGTGGGTTAGAGTCAGGAGCTCAAGGAAGTTATTTTTATGGTAGCTTAGGACAACTAATTAACTCATCTAAGTGTTGTAAGCAACTTGTTTTAAGATATAATACAATAAAAATCACTCAAGTGTTGTAATGATATTGGTTTGGATTACTCTAAATTATGTAAAAAGTCATGGATGAAGGTAATTTTTCTTTAAAGTAATATATGTAGAGTATCCTTTTAAGATTCATCCATAAAAAACACGTGCTCCTAAGAAATAATGTGAAAAGGATTTCACCACTAAAATATATTTTTATACAATATTTCCTGTTAAAAGGAACAACTCCGCAGTATTTGGCAAAAGACGCTAATTCCCTATACCAATAAGAAGCTAGCCTTCACAACACCTGTCGTCAGGACTCTTTCTATTAGTTAGTTTTTACACTGTTGAAAATTATGTAAAAAGTCATGGATGAAGGTAATTTTTCTTTAAAGTAATATATGTAGAGTATCCTTTTAAGATTCATCCATAAAAAACACGTGCTCCTAAGAAATAATGTGAAAAGGATTTCACCACTAAAATATATTTTTATACAATATTTCCTGTTAAAAGGAACAACTCCGCAGTATTTGGCAAAAGACGCTAATTCCCTATACCAATAAGAAGCTAGCCTTCACAACACCTGTCGTCAGGACTCTTTCTATTAGTTAGTTTTTACACTGTTGATGAGGGGAGCAAAAGGCAAGGGGTATGTCATATATAAGCAACAGTTCTCTTTCTTTAAATCAATTAAATATACCGATTTAATTAGTGCTTGACCACGGAGCTATAGACAACCTAATCATCACAGCATTATTTTATCTAGAAAAAATCCGTAGTGTTTCAAACGACTCCCAATGCGGGGCGATTAATTCATTAGTGTTTACAGTGTGCTAAATTTCTACACTACTCTTTAGTTCATGAATAGAGGCAGGGTCAGACACCTTACTTCATTCAGTAGTGCATCTGTTAAAATAAGGGTTCCAGGTTCGATTTCTGGAATGACTGAAAATGTATCATTGTTGAAATGTGGCTTTCCACCTTCATAGTGATGAATTCATGGTTGAGGGCTGGGTATTTTGTCTACTCCAGAATTAAGTTAGTTTATAGATTGTGTGCTTATATAATCAGGCAGTTCAGAAAGTGCATGTTAAATACCTCAAATAAATTAATAAAGACAGAAAAGAAATAAGTTTAAAAGTAGAACTAGCCCCCAACCTCCTTCCAACAACAGCTAGTGACACCTATGGCACTACCTCAATGTGTTGAAAAACCAGCTCTCGTAGCTTTGTCAGTTCAAATCAGCCATGTTGAAGTTACCTTATGTGAAATTGGGTGTGGTATAAGGTGTTCTGAAGGCCTTATATTAGTGCAGTACCAAATGTACTAGCCTTCATCATTTTAAGAGTTTTGGGATACTTTTAATGTGCATAGCAATATACCTTTTAATTCTCAAGTCTTAACCCTGACCTTAAAATGTTGTCAGTGTAAAAACCTAAATTATGCTCTATATATTACTTGCACTTCATATTGTTTAATCTTTAATATAATTTATAATCTTGTGAGGAATGGGGCAGATACGCCTCTCAAGTCGCCAGTGGATTTGTTGTGAAAGCCACTTAAGCTTTGCACAAACAACATTCATAGTGCCATTGCTTGCAGTCCTAGGTACAAGGCCATATTCGGGGAGGGGGGAGTTCAACCCCCTCCTACCCCTCCCCCCAAAAAAAAATTTATGGAATATATATTTATTGATGGCTTTATTAATTTTATGGTTCAGGCAATATCAAAATTAATGTACAAGTACAAATTAGGGGGCTGTGTAACCGTAAAACGCACTTCAGAGAGCTTCTATATGTATCTAATATTTAGAATTTGTCCTAAGCTCTGGTATTTAGAGTGCTATGTTGCCATAAAATACATCAGATAGTTTCTAAAGGTGTTTAAATATGAAGATTTTTTCTAGCCTTCAGCAGTTAGGGGGTTATGTTGCCATAAAATAAACTTATTTCTTCTAGAACTGCTATTCAATTTGAATTTTTTCTAGCCTCCGGCAATTGGGGGATGTGCCCACCAAACCCCCCTGAGGTAATCTAAACTCTAAAGCATGCAAGTATGACAAGCCTAAGAACTCTTATTGTAAATTGTTCCTCGTCAACAGTTACATAGCCTATTCACACCAGGTCTGGTTTTCAAAAACAAAGTGTTTTGCCGATTAACAGAACAAGTTTTGGCAAAATTAGTAGCTTAGGGGAAACGCCCCTCCTTATTTTTTTAATACAACAGTTTTAGAGCTTTTCAGGAGAGAGAGGAGCCAAAGGCCACCAGTTGTTAAGGGGCTACTTCGAAGTGCTCTACATACTCAGTTGCCAAGTTTCAGCAATTTGTGGGGAGACTATCCTACAGCTTTAGTCTCGTTTCAATAGAGAATAGAATGACCCAACCCATCTTAAAAGTCTGAGTTAGACAACAATCGTGTAATGCCAGGCAGCCATGTGTTTGAGACCAGTAACACCAAAGAGGTTAGGGCAGGGAACTGATAAGTAGGAATATTGTTAAAACGAGGACCTTTTTCTTAACTCTCACCTAGTTCTAAAACCTTAACACACCTATAGTAATTTATCAATTTTAATAAACAAGATCACAATTATTTGCTGCTGCCTAACCATCCCACTAAGCCATTCTGACAAAGACTACAAGTTTTAGGGGCAGGGGAGGGGGATATATCAACCATAGTACGAATTTGGTTATTTCCTGAAATAAAGTTACTTATTTTTGTTTAATCTAACGCTTTTTATCATTGTTTTGGTTAACAGAAACTAATGAATTAAATATGTAAAACTAGTCATACAATAACTTTAAAATGCTTACAGGTGGAAGTACTTCTATGGTAAGTTAGCTTCCTTTATAAGCTTAAAATCGTGCGTTTGCTAGTCTGTAAGCTCGATTCTGAAGTCATCACCTCCCTTAGCTGACCTTCGGGATGGCAGGCACCTACCCTCTACTATTTTAGTGTTCACAAGTGTGGTGGCGATAAAGGCAAATAAGAAAGAAAGGCAAGTCACATGTGAACAAATATTAAAATTATAAGTAAGGCAGGTATTGAAACAAGCTGGCAAACAATTCAAGTGATTATATATATCATGTTATAATTTCAAGTATACTTGCCTTTTCCTACCAAAAAAATATGTAGCATGCAAGCTATCTATTTACATGATCTGTTTAAACAGATCTCTTTTAGCTTGCACCTGCCTCAGTGGTGTAGTTAGCTAATGTACTAGTTTTGTATTGAGCTAGACTGCAGATGACAGGGCGATAGAAGTTCGAATCTCGCTCAGGTGAATTGGGGTCTGTTTCCCCTATATGGTTTTCCACTCTCCCTCCACACAAATGCTGGTTCACTTCCTCTATATTCAACCTTCTCTATGCCTAACTCATTAGCGTAATTAGTATTTAAGCGTATAACCCGGACAGGTACAGTATGACGCGATGCCAAGCATTATTAGTATTGTAGCTGGCACATTTAATTGACTTGTTATTCTGTGTGTTTGGGTTATTTTCTCATGTGAACCAATTAACGTGTAGACTATAAATGGTCTTGCCTGTATGTGAATAGCACTTTCATGAACCATTTTCTCATGATAAAAGCTACCAAGTGAGCTACTTACTTGAGTCGCCTCCTTGTATGCCCCATGTAAAATGTGGCTTAACTTTTTGCATCATAAATTATACAAATATGTTACCCTTTTTACATATATTTCCAAGCCTTCAGGAAGTAATTAAGTAGAAGTATAAATACCAAAACATATTTACAAACATTTCAATATGCCAATGTCTACTACCTCCTGATAAAGATCACACATGGCATAGAGATAACACATTTGCAACTGATTACTTAATTACTTATATTTGTGATTCATTTTCTTCAATTCTATCATGTGTTTAATTAATAACATACTACCTTTATAATAAAACTAATAATTTGTTGTTGAACCTCATTAATACAGATGTATTTTATTTTTTTTAAAGTGTAAGAATTGGCGAGTATCGACCCGCACGCTGTACTCACAGTGGAAAAGCCCCTTCGCCTTTTCCAGAAGCGAACTGGCCGCATCATCCTTAGTCTCGTGCGCCTTGGACGCAGTGTCAGTCACTGCTTTCACCACATCATCCCTCTTCTGATCTATCAGCTTGTCTGCCTCTTTCAGCTTTTCATCCAGCGCTGAACTGGCCGTCTCCAGAGTCCCATCCACAGTCTTCTCAACCTTAACATAATAAAAAATTCCACATTTAGGTGTTATTCCAAGTTCTATCAGTGTACTAAAAAGAGACAAGACTACCACACCATCTTGAATTTCAAAAAATCCAATTCATTATATTAATTAATCTTCATAATACAAAATATTAATTCCTCTTAATGCTGGGTCAGTAACACAAAATCTCTATGACAAATTTATTTTAGGTAGATTTGACTTTCCATCATACAAAAATTTATATTTTACTTTGAGAAATTTTTTTGGCCCCTAATATAATTTTGTTTAACTTCACATGAAACTCACCTAAATAACAAAACTTTTCACAAATTACTGTTTTTTAACAATGAAACTAAAGGAATATATTTACAGTTTCATTTTAATTTGTAGAGTCTATCTGACAGCTAGAAGAGCTTCAGAGTTGTTGCTATTTTATCAATATAGAATTCCTGTGTTTTCCAGACAATTTAGAGAGAAGTCCATAATAAAATTGTAATCTAATTTCTAAAAGTGATTAATGTCAAAGAAATTAGTTCAATTAGTTTGGTAGACATTGAGCTATAAAAAAAAGGTCAGTGAAATTTTATAATTGTGCTGTAAAGAGTTAGAAGTGAAATTTGATGGAGTTTTAGAAAAATAAATGGTATCAAACTTATCAATAATGATATTAAAATAATTTAACAAAATAAAAGTCTTGAATTTGTGAAAAGTTTCAAGTGAGAATATTTTTAATGAAACAGTGGTATGCTGCGAGACTGTGATTAGGAAATAAATTAAATTATTTAAAACGGCATCACAACTTTGTGTTGTGTTTTACAAAAGGTAATCAGCTTGCAGTGGACATGGAATGCAAAACCAGTCACTTTTTTGAGGAGAATGCCATTTGCTGTCCGCACTTCCATGGGCTCAAGACTTCTCTAGGCCCCCGAGTTTGAAACTTGCAGGCTGCGAGTCACTAACAGATTACTCTATTCTTGCTAGAAGTCTCATAAAGAGCTAGTTTCTAAATGTCATAGCTGCAAAACCTAACATCAGAAATTGCATTTATATAAGGTGGTTTTTGGTTTAAAACCTAACAAAATAGACGAGTAGTCAAGCTTATGTACACTTTTCCAATACTCGTATTTTAAATAACTAACAAGATAATAAAGGCTGTGCATTAACTTAAATATGTTTTAAGTAGGTTAGTGTTTCAAATATATTTCTCGGCTTCAGAACATAAAAAATATTCTTATTTAAAAGAGGACTAAGCAAACTATTCATCATTCGGATAATGAAACCCTTATAAGACTAATTACCATATTCAAGTGTTTTTTTTTAATTTATGATGTGATCCTATAAAATATTTTACAAGTATTTTTCACACAGATTTTTTTTTTGTCAAAGGATTCATTTTAAGATCCCAAGACTAAAAATTCGCTTCCACCTAAGCTTCAGTAACTCGACTCACTTCAATGGCCGAATGGTCTAAAGTGTCACTCGTGTTAGACTAGCCTGTTGATTGGGAGATCAGAGTTTGAATCCTAGTTGGGTTTATTGAGGGTGAATTTCCAAAATGGTTTCCCACTCTCCTTCCACACCAATGCGGGTAGATTACCTCAAATTCTTCCTTCATCATGTCTAACCTATTAGAATAGTTCTCATACATCCTTATAAACTGAACAGATAGTAATAAGCAGTGATAAAAAATGCAGCAACATAATCTGAAAATTTAAAAATGACACCTAGACACGGGAATCGAACCCGGGACCTTTGGCTTAGTACGCCAATGCTATAACCACCGAGCTATCTGGGAATTGTCCTGTGACCAGGGTCATTCTTCACTCATATTTTAAGGCATTGTCTGTGATGGACGTGCAGAAATCGGCTGCAAATGTGTGATTTTTAAGATCACAAGCTATCAGATAACGCAGCCACTTTTGACTTGGTAGTTGGCCCATTGCTGCCACTTTTACAATTATTATAATTGTAAGACTCGCCTCAGTGGCGTAGTTGGCTAACGAGTTTGTTGTGTTGAGCTCGACTGCCGAGATCGGGGAGATCGAGGTTCGAATCTCGGTCGGGTGAACTGGGAGTGGTTTTTCCTAAATGGTTTTCCACTCTCCCTCCACGCAAATACGGGTTCACTTCCTTTAATTCAACCTTCCTAATTCCTAATCCATTAGAGTAATTAGTACCTAAAGCGTATAACCCGAATGGGTAGTAAGACGCGGAGCTAAATATTATTTTTATTTTTATTTTTATTATTTTTATTTTTATTATTTTTATTATTATTTTTATTATTATTTTTATTATTATTATTATTATTATTTTTATTTTTATTATTATTTTTATTATTTTAAGGGATTGCATATTACAGAATCAAATAGCCAAAGATATTATTTATGCTTTTGGTGAGGATTACTCCATCTAGATATCATATTCAATTTTAAGAATATGATATCTAGAAGGAGTAATCCTCACTAAAAGCATAAATAATAGCTTTGGCTATTTGATTCTTATGTAGTAACTTGACTAATGATAACAGTTAGTTAATACTTCTATTATTCTATAGATTTAAAACATTTAAAAATCACCAAATTGTTTGGCAATGCACTTAATTAAATGAAAGAGTTCATTTGTTTACATATACTATACAATGGCATGTTTCAATAACAATGGCTCAATTCTTTGAAAAGTTATCAGATTTCCAGTTTTGACATATTGAAAACTTCAGACGCTCAAGTAAGGTTGTTACATAACATGACTCATAGCAAATGTAAGAAATATTTCAAAACTAGCACTGTTCTGATTCACCCTGCAGCTTGCAAGATCGGCTTTCTTAGTCTATAAAGTTAAAGAGCCACGACAGAGCTTGGCGCCAGCAGCAGCAGACCCTGACCTTGCTAAACTCCTCATCGAGAGCGTCGATGGCAGAGTGCTTAGCCTTTGTGGCAGAGTCCACGGCCTGCCCAGCGCCTCCCGCCACCTTGGCGCCAGCGTCCGCTAGTCCACCAAGCACCGCCTTCTCAAGCTCATCCTTTGTGGACCAAACCAGGTCCCCAGTCTTCTTGGCCTGCTCCTCTAGCAGCTCTGAGGCCGCCTGCTTCTTCTTCTCGCCCAGGTCCTCAACGTCATGCTTCTTCTTCTCTAGCAGATCCTCAGCCTTTGTGCCGATGTTCTTGAACGCTGCAAAAAAGAGACAAAGTTATGTGGTGCAAGGATATATGGCCATCAAATGGTTCCTTACCCTTGTAATCTTTGCATTGGCATGATTATGTTTGTTATTTAAGTCAATTTTAACATGCTTCCGGGCAGTAGCGCGCCCAGGGCTAGTCGAGATTATTGGATCGTAAAGAGTTAGGGCGGAATTTTCCTCTGCCAAGACCATAAGTAATTTTAACCACCACTTAAAACATAATCGAGCTATTAAACATAGAACACTAAAGATGTATTGACTATATAGGAACTATTAGGATAATAGAACTAGCGATAAGAATAAGAATTTTAGACAGTAGCTTTGAACATGGTAAAGACGCATCAATATAAAGTAAATGTATGGGTGTAATGTTGCGCTTGGTAAATTATAGACTAGAACCTTAAATCAGCTAGTACAATAAAATGTAAATATAGAAATGAGAACTGCTAAAGTAAGCAATACAACTTCATAGTAAAATCTTTTCTGTATTTATTTTTGAGGCCTAACTAGATTTTTTGTTGATGTATACTTGTTTCATTTAAACATCAGGTAAAGGTGAGAAAATGTATCCGCTAGCAATGATATCGGGTCTGTCTGGCATTGTATCACATGAACATTAATTAGAAGTCTGGCATCCGTTGATTAATATCAATGTGACCTGGATGACTGGATCAATGACGTATACATATAAAAGCCAATAGAACAGTGTATCCTAAAGTGTGGTCTGCAGCAGCATATAAATTGGTCCACAGGATAACAGCAAGTTTCATTATACAAATGAATTAAATAATTTTTAACAAATATAATACAAAAACTTAAAATAAAAAATGTTAAATATGAAATATTCATAATATGCTTTATTTCTTTTCTCAGAATTAGTTTGTCTTAATTATAAGCATAAATTAAATTGCTTAAAATTAATGTCTTTCATGTGTCAAATACCCCCAACCCCTAATCACAGATGGCCCTAGTGGTCCTCAGTCCCACAGTTCACATAACTTCCAGTTGGTGGCCCTCCATCACCAAAACTTTGAGAAACATTGCAAATGATTATACCAGGGGTCGGCAACCTTTTGGTAGTGCTGTGCAGAAGTAATACTGCAAAGTCGCTGAGCGTGCCAACCAACCTAAGCCCATCCAAATTATTTGTAGTGTTATACTAGTCAACTAGCAGTTATTAAAACAAATTTAAGTTGACCTTGTAAAATGTAAATTTACAACATGTTTCTCAATCGAATACATTAAATGACTAATGTAATATTTTAATATAAATCAGAATCAATACTAAAGTTATGAATGTGTTTTGCAAAATTTAAGTTCTGAAGACATTTTTTGAAATTTTGAAACTAAACAATGGAATCATTAAAGCATTAAACAATAAAATTGTTTTCATTTGGATTAAGGTTTTATATTATCTTTATTCAAATCGCTCAGCGTGCCACTTAAAATTGTTCCACGTGTCATATCTTGCTGACCCCTGGATTATAAAATATTTTAACTTAGTCTGCATTAATTGTTATTAAGGAGAGTAAATATTACTTTAATTTAAAAAACTAAAAAATGCAAACAGTTCTAGCCTACTACAATGTATGTTATATTTTTCCAAATAATATAGACTATTTTGTATTAACACATCAAAAAGAATCACCTTTCCCCCTAACTGGTCAAACAACTTGCAAGGAAAATTGTTTTATTAAAAGATAAATCTTAAGTGATGTGAACATACACAATATTTAAGCCCGCCGCACATTGGACGCAGGGCAGGCGCAGCATAGGCAGAGGGCAGGCGCAGCACAGGAATAGGTTTTTGCAGGTCACCGCAGATTTTTAACGAGTCAGGGAGCTTTCACCCAGTAGTACAAGAAGACGTGATATGGCGTGTGAATTAGAGGAACTTCTGATACATTTGGATTCCGAGTCAGACTCTGAATTAAATAATTTAATTTTATTCTACTCTCTTAGTAAAAAAAGAAAAAAGACGATTTGGAAAAGTGAGTACATGAAAAAAAGAAAGACCCACGGTTAGTTCATGCTATCATCGGAAGTTCCAGACAATGTTTTTAGGGAAGCATACCGATTGGATAGAATTCAGTTTGATGAAGTTCATCATCTCATTGAAAATGACATCACAGGGAAAGAATGTAACGCTCAGGAACCGATTGGAAGTAAAGAAAAACTAGCAGTGTGTTTAAGGTTTCATATAATACTGGATGGTCTTGAACTAATTGAATAAGATGTTCCATCACAACACACTAAAACTATGTGACAGAGGCGCAGAGGACACAGGAAAACTGTGCGTCTACTACAACCAGAGAGAGGCGGGAAAGAGGTGTGAAAGAGTTATCCCTACACTGCACCTGCACTCTGTCCAATGTGCGGTAACCCATAAGAACATGTGTACTACAGATTTTCCTCTTCCTCACCTGCCCCTCTGCTGCGCCTGCCCTGCGTCCAATGTGCGGCGGGCCTTACCCTGAAACTTAGTCTTACCTTGGCGAATAACACCATGAACCCATATCAGTTACATTATAGTGTAATAATGCAAGGTTAGCTTTGTACCAATCAGGATATAAAGAAGGAACATTTTTAGTTACATAAAAGATTTGATAAATCACAGAAGAGGATCCCTACAGATTCAAACAAACCAGTTTTGATGACATTGCTTTAAGATATTGTATTCATTACTTAACTTCTTTAAAATTATATTAGTCTACATACATATCACACACAGGAGGACACCATCAGAGGCGATGACACGAAAGTGACTGTATACAAATTTTGTTTAGTATATCAGCAGAAATGTATTATTAAAAAATATATCCCTTTAGTTATTTATAACAAAAACTATTTTTGTAAGCACAGCTTACATGTACTCTTTATTAATGTACCTACAAATACAGCTCTGTGGTACCAATACTTTACTTTTTGAAACTTCTAAGATGAATGCACTCCAATAAGAGTTGTCTTTATTAAGCAATTACAATGCCTCTTAGGATTTAGTCTGCACACAGTTTTTTAGTGACAGATTTTGTCAAATTTTCTGGTATTATAACTACAATATTTTTAGTATAGTGTATGTGTGTTTACAACTTCTATAATATTTGGGCTATTATTGATTATGCAAATCTAATCCATTAATGTATTTCATGTAACGGTAAAGTTTAACGAGTTAAAATGAACATATTTTTGATGTAGTTCTTTAATGTCTTTACTTGGAATTCTATTGTTTTCCTACCAAAATTTCTTTTTTAATCCTGCGGGCCTAATCTGTCAGGATAGCTTGCAGGGAAGGGCAGGGACGATGGCAAATAGATGTGTGGGCTGGAAATTATATAAGGCTTTAGATTTTAGGGGTTTATTAATAGCACTACAAATTTGATTCTAAAAAGAAAAGAACTTTGACGTAGGAGCTCGTGACCTAACTGACTTAGTGAGGAATAATTAACTACTGGCTCGACTTACACTACAGATTCGAATCGGTACCGGTACCGTGGGCACAACCTCAAAGGTTGCCCTCTAGTAAAAGGACACTATGATCTAATCCGCGTGGCACCAAAAAAAGGGCAGAGTGACCCACTCTGAGTAGGTCTTATTGTGTCCGTCTCACTCTCCTCCAATAGCTCTAAAACAGAACACTTTATACTGCAAATCGGCCCAATTGCTGAGCACAATGGGGACAAGTTGTGAGTTGTCAGCATTCTTTCCAAATGATACTAGCTCATCACAACATGAAATCTATACTTCATTCACGGGAGGAGTTTACCTCTGAAAGGTCTTTTTTCTTACCAATATCCTACTATATAATAGATTTCTAGGTAGGGAAAAAAGTCCTTTCCCAGGTAAACTCCTACCGTGAACGAATAATAGACCAGTTCATTCACTTGCTTCGGTTCAACACTTATGTTAGTTTTAAACAAACATCCCAATCTAGGTCAGGCTTATTACATAAATGTAAATATATTTTGGTTGTGCTTATGATATTGTAATTTTAAGGGTTTAATTTTCATTTTGCAAGTTGTTCATGTCACAAACTATTGCCGTTAATTTCAGTTATATGAGACGAGTAACATTAGTACAAAAACATTAAGAATTCTGTATGGTCTGTTCTGGAATGGTACAGGAGGTCCATTAGGGTGGCAGAAACCCTAGTTACGGCACTGTCTACAGATACCCACGTATTGAGTGAGCACTAGGAATGTCGAAATTAAGGAGTATCACGTCACGAGTATGTAGGAAAAAGTATTTAAAATATTATTAGGCATATAGCCCGAGTAGTATGACGCAATGTAAACGTACATTTTTGTTTTGCTTTCAACATTGATATAATTTTACTACTCAATTATTAGTGTTATTTTATAAGTATTTATATCATTTATTAAAAGTGACAACTAAAGCTCACATGACATTGTAAGAATATGTGAAAATATACATAGTAGCTTATCTAGATGTCCAATACCTTCATTATCAAGAAAATTATGGTATGTCCATAGGCTAGATCGTGACATTTCTATGACATTCAAAACCAACTTTTTTTTCGTGACCTGTTGGCTCCTGAAGCTGCACACGACGTTGCCTCTGTTCCTGTACAGCACATTAATTATAAAAATGGACCCTTCAGGCATGTTGAGAGGTCAGCCTTAGCGTGACTTTGGACAAGATAAGTAAAATGAACACGGACGTGTAATTTAGACACACACATTGATGTATTTCACAACATTAATAAGTCACGGGAGCCTATTCTCAAGTTAACATTCATAGATCCCTACTAAGCCTATTACACGTGGTAGTAACATTTGGTTAACATATTTAGACAGTTTGTCAAATAAATTACCAATTCATTTTGGTTTCGTCCGCGGAAGGACTGCAATGGCGTGACAGTTACAACAAAGCCAACGCCTTTTTCCTTGTTGTACTAGCCTATAGAGAATTTGACGCGGCCATGGCCGATTCTCTCCAACTAATCATTCCGGCGGGGGAGGGGGGATGTTTGGTCGTTGGGCAATATACAACAAGATTGGGCTGGATTTGAAGAAGCGCGTCACCACATTATTTTGAAGGCCACCTGTCTAATAAATCTCGCTTGGTTGGTGATAGCCATGCGTGCGCGCGCAACTCTCATTCGAAAATTGTTATTTCCATCAGCGCCTCAAGTTGTCCTAAGGCTGGTATTACACTATCACATTTCTGTCAAATTTCTTTGATCAAAGATCTGTGATCAAGTAAATGTGATGTAACTTTGATGACTCCTCAAAGATCTTTGATCACAGAAATATTTTACAAATCTTTGATCACATATTTTCGTTATAGAACATGCTCTAAGGTTTGATCAAAGAAAATGGCGCCTGAAAGATTATCCTGCATGTGCGAATCAGTCATAGCATTTCTTAGGTGTGTATTTTTTCTTTTAATTAATGGGGTGACTTTTGCTACCAAATATTTAAAAGTTTCACCGTTCATGCGTAAATATTTTTGATAAGATTCCGGATCTTCAGTTTGAAGTTTCTTTAGCAGGCAACTGTTAATCCCTCTTGAATTTTGTCTCCCAACCCAGGTAGAATCCACATTCATTTAACAGGTTTTCTTTTAGTTCCAAGCAACAATGAGATTATCACAATAACACTCACAGTCGCTGCACTTGGAATTAAACCATTGGAGTCAATTATTTTTATAACATATATTGTAGCGACTGTGAAAGAAATGTGATGTAGTGTAATAACACATCTTTGATCAAAGACGGCGTTAAATCTTTTATCATATATTTGATCAAAGAAATATAT
>CABFOW010000304.1:297426-326539 GCA_902141385.1 Timema californicum
GGGTTGACCTTCGCCGGTGTTGAATCTCACACAAAGAGACGTACTCTATGTTTCGGACTGCCTACAGTCACTATATTATTATTATTATCACCGCGTCTTACAATACGTTCGGGCTATACGCACTTACGCTCATGTGTAATGGTAGGGTGATTGCGAGATGAAATGGAGGACCTACAGTTTAACGTGGAATCCGAACCACGGTGGAGACCTGGCATTCCACACATTTTCAAGCTGTGATTAATACACGTCTTGTCAGAGGTGAAGGAAGGGTTTGGCAATTAGATGAACCTGTGCCGGGACCGAAGTTTGCACAGTCACTATACACGCCGTGCATATCAGTGATGTCATACGTGAAGCGTGAGGATTTTTAAAGGCCTTTAATTTTAAAAAACACGACCACAAGTTGTTTAAAAATGTTTTATTAGAATCTTATCCTCGATCTCGAATAAAGTACACAATATTGGATAATATTCCGTCATGGGCATGCACAATTGACTCTGAAAACATTGTCTTCCAACAACATGACCGCAAGCTACAGTAGCTCCGTGGCTTCTTTGGTGCTGACTAACAGCTCACAGCTGACTTCTGACAGTCAACATTTAGGTATATACCTAAATTTTGACTGTCAAACGTGACAGCTGCTAAACACATGTTTTTGCAGATTATCTGGCTTGGTGTAGGGATATGTAATTTGGTCTGGTAGCTTTTTAAAACTGTCAGTCAGCACCAAAGAAGCCATGGGGCTACTGTATATTGGAATTCGATACCACACATTTCAAGTAGTTATTAAGTTTCAACGAACTTGTTGAAAAGAAAACTAATCCTGGCACCCGTTTGAAAAAGTATCGACACTATATTTAATCATTATAAAGTAGTAAAAAATATATTTATACTGGTATGTTAGTTTTTAATTAAGGCCATTCTCAAATTTACGTTATTCAGTAGCATCAGCGTGAGAGAAAGCAAACAACCGAAAGCCCTAATTAACGCGAATGCACTGATCATATTAGCACGCTAACTAACAAGGACAGTAGGCCCAGCTAACGCCCACACACCCAACCAAGGCGCCTAGATATTCTCCAGTTTTCATATAAAGAGCCTTCTGACACAGAAAAGACTAGATTTAAACCCGCCTCTGTGGCGTAGTTGGCTAACGCGCTTGTCGTGTTGAGCTCGACTGCTGAGGACAGGGAGATCGAGGTTCGAATCTCGGTCGGGTGAACTGAGGGTGGTTTTTCCTAAATGGTTT
This sequence comes from Timema californicum, assembly GCA_902141385.1. Classification (NCBI taxonomy): domain Eukaryota; kingdom Metazoa; phylum Arthropoda; class Insecta; order Phasmatodea; family Timematidae; genus Timema; species Timema californicum. The sequence continues at coordinate 298,676 of CABFOW010000304.1, forward strand.
TCCACTCTCCCTCCATGCAAATGCGGGTTCACTTCCTCTTATTCAACCTTCCCAATTCCTAATCCATTAGAGTAATTAGTACTTAAAGCGTATAACCCGAACGGGTAGTAAGACGCGGTGCTAAATATTAATTATTAATTACTAGATTTACTTTCACGTATTCATACGTCAAGCCACAGGTTTCATTTGTTTTTTAAGCACCACATCTTACTACGACCACGTATTACGCTAGTGGGTTGGGGATGTGGGGTGAGTAAAGTGTACCCGCATTTACGTGGAGAGTAGGGAAACTATTTATGGAAACTACCCATCCGGGATCGAACCACGCTCTCCTCGTTATCAGTAGTTTAGTCTAATGCAAGAGTGATGCATTAGACCATGCGGCCACCGAAACGGATTTGATAGCTTTATCAATCCATAAAATATCACTAAAAATGATTAGTGTATTCGCCCGCAACACCCAGAATCTAACAAGGAGCCACATGACTTTTGGCTGACAGCCCTAACCACGTATCCATCCGGATGGTTAGGAATATATTTTGTAGCCAACAGTGATAAAAATTAAATATTCCTTTCTAAGCAAAGGAGAAGACGTGTTGAAAGGGAACGAAAAAAAACCCCATAAAAATGTGGCGCGCGGAAAATGTAGTGACGTCATTCAATTGGCGCGGCAAAGTAGACTCAAACAGCGTTGCCAGCTGTACGAGCTGGATACTACTTTTACTATAATTTTACCACCTTCACAATCTAACGGTCATATTAGAATGCTACTTAAAAAATACCCTGTGACCCTGCTATTGACCATTAATTGATTAAAAAATTAGATGAGTGATCAATGTTGTCGAAGCTTAAGTAGGGCCTACTTTAGAATATACATTTCTTATTAGGATAGGTTCCCCTCCGGCCACCTTGGTTTTGAATCCTGGTACCTATATAATGAGATTGATTTTTAATTTAGGTCACTTATATCTAGCAGATTATCCTTTCACAAATCCTAGAAACAGTAGTATCCTGCCGGGCTAATTACAAACCATTCCACTGGTAACCCTGAAAGCAAGTAGTCATTGAATACACTAAGGACGAAACCCACGACTCGTTAGTTCTACACGATGCCGAAGAGAGATTCAGGAAATTTCGCAACAAACCATACCAGTGGTTCAACCGTAGAGGTGGGGTGGCCATCGGGGTATTTGTAGTTTACGAAATTAAAAATAAATAAATTGAATAACTCTGATCTGAATATATAATTATATACCTATATCAAATGTATAGACTTCATTTTAATACCAGGATTAAGACGTGATATTCACAAGTATGGCGTTTGTTGTAAGCATTTATTAAGTTTCCCGAAATTCCCAATAGAAAAAGTATAGATAGCTTAAATAAATGGATGCCTTCCCCCACAACTCATATCCCACCCCTCAAAGAATCTGGATGCACCTCAACCTTTACTTTGGTTAGAAGAATTGCTTAGAAAAATCAAACATATTTGTTGTGGCCAACACTGATAATACATTACTATATTATTTGCGTGTTATTTGTGGGACCTTAGAAGTATTGATAATTTCAATCTGATATCAAAAGTGATGACTGCAGATAACACAACTTAATGTATGAATATATTAATATTGTTTTACTAACATAAGCAACTAACAGATACAGTTCTTCCTAACAAAATCACACAATTTTTCGGCCTGTGACTGCAGAATCTGCAAAAAGGCTGTTTTTTAAGTGCACATTTAAATGTTCAAATGACCTAGCTCTTTAAAGAGCAAAGGTTCGTATCTATGGTATGCTAGAACGAGGCCTAGTTCTGTTTTAGTGCTAATTTAGTGTCAGTGTTGGTTAACCCGACAATGTATATAACTTGTCAAGGTTCACTTCTGCGGCCGAATATTTGTGCCTTTGCTTAGAAAATAACTTAATATGGTTTATCAGGCTAATAGTTATAAACAATCTGTACAACGGCACTAAATCATACTTGTAAATAATACAATAATAGAATATTACGATAAAATCAGTTTTTGGCACTACGTGCCATGGGACTGCCATTCAAGCTTAAGGCAATTTGAATGATATATTTTTAAAAAATATCACAATATGGAAGAAAGCTGATAAAGTCAGATGGCACTGAGCTTGCGGTCTGCAGTGACGCAAATGTGGGTACATATCGTCCATGTTAAAACTTTATTTCTAACCCATTCATATAAATAAATGACCATATACAACCAGGAGTGATATGGTCTAATTTTCTTTGAAAGGCTTCCATATTCCTGTTAGAAAAGTTACTATATCTAATTTCACGATTTCGTACGTCAAGTCTTGTTAACTGCAGCTGTCACTTCGATATATATTATCAAAACCTATAAAATAATACTAATGATGTTTAAGATATTATAAAGTTAGGCACAAAAAGTTTGTATTTTATAAAAACCTCTTCCTATGAACATAGGTCAGTAGTTATAAGAAGACCAAAAAACAGGTTTAAGATGTTTTATATAAGGAATAAACGAATGTACAAAAAGTCAGCAATATTTTTTTTTACCAACCGTGCCTTTTAAATATCGGTTTAGGTTATATCCAAACAGCCCAACCACGTTCGAGTCTGACTCAGATCAAATTTCACTACACATGTTCTACCACTAGCACGAGTGGGCCCCCAACTTTGATAAAACATTTCCATATCTACAGTGAGTTTGTCGAAGCAAGTTGCAGCAGTGGTGATCATTTTAAACGAATTTGGAATGTTTGTGAGAGCTAAAAATAAAAAAAATAATGTAGGTTAAGAAGTGTTTGCTACAAAGAAACAGATTCACACATTTAAATTTATTTAGCTTTCTCAGAGATTATAGTTCTGACGACTAAAAAAATTACTTCAGCATCTCTGTTGAGAACATAAAATATTTGCTCAGGGCTCATGAATGATTTGGAATGGAAGCCGACATGGTTTTCTGATTGACAAAATCACACTTCAGATTCAGACGGAAGAAAGTCACTGATAATGGCTTGGTGCTTGTTAAAAAAAAAAATCCAGGCACCATTTGGGAAATAATTGTGCCGCCTTCGGGAGAGTAAAAGAAGTGGCGCGTCGGAACAAGCCAACACAGTGGTACTCCGCTGCAGCAACTTTTTGACAAACTCATTGTAGATAATGATATATTTAATAATATTTTGGAGTCCCCTCATGCTGGTGGTAGAACGTGTGTGGTGAAATATGACAGTCCGGCTCGCGAGTAAAGCTCACCGAGCCGGACTCGCGAGTCAGACTCATTCGTGGATGGGACCACTTGAGCTACGAGGAAGAACCATTTTAGAGGTCATCTACCCGCATTTGCGTGGAAGGAGTGTGGGGAAACATTTAGGAAAACCACCCTCAATAGATTCGACCGGGATTTGAACCCCGATCTCTCCGTCTTCATCAAGCCAGTCTAACACGAGAGTGAAGCCATTCGTCCAATGAAGCGGGTCAATCTATCTTATCTAAACGGAAGTGAACAGAGCTACTTGGCGACGACATGTTTGAAGACGCCGCCACAGATACCGGATATGGCGTGACACGACTACCATTGTCACAGCGGGTGCTACTGTAGGTAACGTGGAACAGAACTTCCGGAGATGGCAACTCTTCAGTTCACACAAGACCACTAATTCAGTCTCCGACGTTGTAGTGTTGCGCCGTGCCGCCATTATGTGAAGGAAGAGAAGAGCGAGGTGCACAGGTCATATCCGTCGCCTTTTAAGGGGGAAAGAAGGCACATGAATTATAACGTGGCGGGTCGCAGCCATGCTTGAACAAAAAGATGGTGGAACGCAAAAAATTACCAGTGAATCTTCAAATAATATTATTTAATATTAGGACGTTTCAACAAGTGTAATCATCCCCTCGATAGCAACCAATCATTACAGCATTCGATATTAAATTAGTGTTAGCATCCTTACCAAAATAAAATAAGTGTCTGATCTATTATTTAAGACTTTGAATGCCCCTACCGACGGCTTCACTTTCCCTCTGAAGAAGTTGTGCCGAGTATTTTTATCGCTAAAAAAACCACAAAAGTCAACCTTGGCTGGGTTTGAACCCACAAACATCGGGTCCTGAGGCGAACATCACCGAAGTCGAGAGGAGATTAATTTAGGATTTTTGGAAGAAGGATGTAGACCATTTATTTTAAAATTGGTCAAGAGCATTTTACTAACTACGCATATAAGAAATTTTCTTTTACTGAAATTTGAAAATGTTTGATAATTAAGTTTGAAAGTTTCACAAACTTCTTTGATGTTTTATCTCTCCAACACCATCGTTTCAAAAAGCACTAAACGAATAAAGTGGAATTAGCTGTATAAATTTTAAGACGAAAATACAAAAATATTTAGGGGCAGTGAAAATGTTTGTTTAAATGTGTTTTTTTTACTAGCCCAACCCCTACCAGAGACCATTAAAACAAAGGTGAATCACAATTCGCAACTCTACATTGACGCAACCAGGATTTGACATATTTTGGGGACTTACACAAACAGTGGTGTGGCGCATTCTTTTCAGGGTAGGCATAGTACTGTGCTTGCCACATTACCTATGTTCTAGCCCACTCGATCCCATTTGAACCACAAATAGGTTATTTTTATATATACCTCACATGGGCATTAAGGGCCAGTTTCATAGTCAAATTTAGTACGCCTCAAGTCCGGCGCTACACTAAGTACATGACGACACCTACTAAATTCGAATGACATGGGCCAGTTTCCTATGCGAGAACGGCCCATTCCATTCTGGTTTAGGTAGGTGTCGTCTTGTATTTAGTGTAGCACCGCACACTATTCCATTCTGGTTTAGGTAGGTGTCGTCTTATTTAGTGTAGCACCGCACTTGAGGCGTAATGAATTTGACTATGAAACTGGCCCTAAGTCACGTTTATATCTTACCAATGAGTTTTCAAATGAGTGATAACATGTCACAGGTGCATTTTAAACTAGCTCTGCTTATCCTCTAAACAATCTACTGCGTACCATTGCTATCAACAAAGGAATTCAATTTTGATAACGAACATCATACTCAAAGTAGATTTTTATTTATTTAGCACCGCGTCTTACTACCCGTTCGGGCTATATGCCTAAGTATTAATTACGCTAATGGATTGGGAATTGGGAAGGTTGAATGGAGAGAAAGTGAACCCAACATTTGCGTGGAGGGAGAGTGGAAGACCATTTAGGAAAAGCCACTCCCAGTACACCCGATTGAGATTCGAACCTCGATCTCCCCGTCCTTGGCAGTCAAGCTCAACATGACTAGCACGTTAGCTAACTACGCCACCGAGGCGGGTGCTCAAAATAGACCAAACTACAAAACATTATAGCAAGGATACTCTTGAGGCAATTTAGGGGAGGAAATGGTAATATCCTTAATACCCTTCAATTTTGTTTTCTCTCATCCTATTCAGATAAATAGAATATGTAATATTATAAGCCAAGTGGGTTTTTATATTTTCCAACTACGATAAAAAACACTTATTTAAATAGAGGGACCATTCCATTCATTTAACCATAGCTGTCAGAAATTTTTGATAATTCCAAATGATGGTGGTAGGGAACGATCGAGACTTTCACAACAAATTGAATCTGTGGTAGAAGTTTGAAATTTTGTATGGTATAAATAAGCTGAAGCAACATTACAAGACGATGTTGTTCGGTTATAGAGAATATAACATCTTAAATTTATATAAATGTAAGGTGCCTAGCTAGCACTTTACCTCCCTCTCCCTTTTTTTCGCCCCTTTTAATACAATTTGATTTCTCGCGCAACTAAAAAAGAGTTGCCTCTAAAATAAAGTCTGAATCCAGCCTGGACAACACGAATGAGCCATGGCGCGTCACTTCAAAGCCAGTATAATATATTTGGATGAAGAAAAAAACGTTTTCTTTATGCTAGAGCGAGCGCGCCAGGACCTTGAGGAGCAGGAATGTGTGTGGGGCCAGGGGAAAGAAAAAAGAGAGAACATCTTGTGATGAAAATGTGAAGCTGTTGACCTTGAAACAAAGGAAGGCGAACTTCAAGCATACAAGTTAGGTAGAGGGTGGAAGTGAGTTTTCTCCATTAAATTACAGAGGATTATTTTATGCTCCGCGTCTTACTACCCGTCGAAACCTAAATCCAGGCATGTATGTGAAGCGCACCCCCTTCAAGGCCGTAGCCTGCCAATAATTTCGGGGAGAAGGGGAGTTTGGTGGGCACATCTCCCAATTGCTGGAAAATAGAAAAATTCTAAATGATTAACAGTTCTAGAAGCTCTTTTTGAAGTGCTTTTTATGATAACACAGCCCCCTAATTTGTATTTGTATCTTAATTGTGATATTGTTTGAACCATAAATAAAGCCATATATATTTTGTTCCTAAAAATTTAGTGGGAGGTTTAAACCCCCAAAACCAACCCTGGTTACGGCCTTGCCCCTCTTACACCCCAAAAAATCTAGACAAAAATAAAAAATCATTATAAAAGAAAACAAATTATAAGATTATCTTGCAATAATCTCTTGACTTTTAGTAATAAATTCATATTTAAAAAATAGAGTAGGCCTAGTAATTAATTTCAGTTTCACTTTCTTAACATGACTAAACAACGTGAATAATAAGATTTAATAAATATCCTCAGCAATTCCTCCACAAACTGAGAAAAATACGTCAAAATTTCGTAAAAATGTATATATATGTTAAGTCTTCAGATGAGCGTCATCGTTGGATATTATTTGAGAAATGAGACCACCCCCGTCCACTCGAAAGAAAATTATGGATCATTCATATTTTTTTTTAGCGTGGGGGAGAGTGCGTGAAGGTTTCTGTCTGCACTGGTTTGTAGGTAAGTCCTTGACAGAAGATGCCAAGAAGATTTTATTTTACATTCAATCTCTCTTTAAGCTTCTAAGGCAGTTTGGGTTTTAGATGTTTGGAATATTAGACTCCAAATAAACAACGAGCCTAGATAATGATTTAGAATACCAATATATATTATTAATCATACTTTCAAGGGTGGACTGAAACACTCCCCGGCAAACCTCTCCTTCGGTACTGGTTTGGGCTACCCGCAGATTTTTAAGAGGGTATGTGAAGCGCACCCCCTTCAAGGCCGTAGCCTGCCAATAATTTCGGGGAGAAGGGGAGTTTGGTGGGCACATCTCCCAATTGCTGGAAAATAGAAAAATTCTAAATGATTAACAGTTCTAGAAGCTCTTTTTGAAGTGCTTTTTATGATAACACAGCCCCCTAATTTGTATTTGTATCTTAATTGTGATATTGTTTGAACCATAAATAAAGCCATATATATTTTGTTCCTAAAAATTTAGTGGGAGGTTTAAACCCCCAAAACCAACCCTGGTTACGGCCTTGCCCCTCTTACACCCCAAAAAATCTAGACAAAAATAAAAAATCATTATAAAAGAAAACAAATTATAAGATTATCTTGCAATAATCTCTTGACTTTTAGTAATAAATTCATATTTAAAAAATAGAGTAGGCCTAGTAATTAATTTCAGTTTCACTTTCTTAACATGACTAAACAACGTGAATAATAAGATTTAATAAATATCCTCAGCAATTCCTCCACAAACTGAGAAAAATACGTCAAAATTTCGTAAAAATGTATATATATGTTAAGTCTTCAGATGAGCGTCATCGTTGGATATTATTTGAGAAATGAGACCACCCCCGTCCACTCGAAAGAAAATTATGGATCATTCATATTTTTTTTTAGCGTGGGGGAGAGTGCGTGAAGGTTTCTGTCTGCACTGGTTTGTAGGTAAGTCCTTGACAGAAGATGCCAAGAAGATTTTATTTTACATTCAATCTCTCTTTAAGCTTCTAAGGCAGTTTGGGTTTTAGATGTTTGGAATATTAGACTCCAAATAAACAACGAGCCTAGATAATGATTTAGAATACCAATATATATTATTAATCATACTTTCAAGGGTGGACTGAAACACTCCCCGGCAAACCTCTCCTTCGGTACTGGTTTGGGCTACCCGCAGATTTTTAAGAGGGTAGAGATGAGGCATATATATTTGAGAATAAATGTACATGCGTTTGCATGGAGAGGGATTTGACCTCTCATTCATCGGAAATCAAGTATAATTCAAGAATGACACCTTGCGACCACCGAAATGGTGGTTGAGAAGTTTTAAACGTACGAATTTAGTGAAAATAATGCATTCACATCGTTGTTAAAAAAAACTTTGGCATTTAAATGCAATGTGGAATATTCACTTCACTAAAAGGTATCTCAACCAACTACCTGCCACTTTTGACAATATTTTTAAAAGATCAAAATAAAAAATCTTAACTTGTATGGGATACAATCCAAGATAGAAGTTATGACACTTAAAAAAGTCTTATAAACAAAGTTGAGTACAGTTTTATGTCCAAACAAGTGCAAGTGTGGTTCAACAATTACACACTAAAGAACCATACTTTTAAACATTGTTCTTCCCGTGAAACAATAGGAAGTATTGACAAACAAAATAATGATTGTTTCGCTAAAAAAAACAACGGGTGGTTCAGAATGTCGGTGTCTGGATTTAAACATTTGAAGTGTACAGATTTATTTACTGGGATATCTAACGTATGCTCTTGTACTTGACATGAATGCCGAAATTACGGTCTAATCTCAGGGAGAGTCAACCAATCTTCTTCCTGTGGCCCACACGTGAACAATTTAAGTTGAATTAAGGATTGGTTGAACTCAAGTCGAAGATTAAAAACTGCCACGTTTTAGGGTTTGGGTTAGGTTCATCACTTGTTTAACTTAACCCCTTGGGCCCACACCAAGCACAGACCACTTTTTGTATAAAGAGACAAATTGTAATATAATGATTAAGTTTTCCCTTATGTATAATTTAACAAAAAAAAACTTAACATTATTAGTAACAAACCGTGCCATCCTGTTTTCACATTCATTTTTCATCATATCAATACTGTTCAGATTCAACAAAGCAATGATAAAATACGCGAACATCAACGAAACACTAATTACCTTGGAAAGTTGCACCAGTGAGCAATAGGACAAAGGCGTCAGTCTCTTGTATAATATACCGGTGGCTACCTCGATTTGATTACAAATGAACATTTGAAACACCTTTTAGAAAATACAAACATTATGTGGCAAAAAGTAATAAGCCTATTATTTTAGTATAACTTTTTATAAGTATTGAAAGTTATATCAAAAGTGACAGCTGTAGATCACGCGACTTTACGCAAGAATAATTTTTCTAGCTGCCACATGTCCATTCTTAAGAAAAGTGATTTGTAATAGGGTGGGGTTCAAAACCCGGCCCTGCGTATCGAGGTAGGTTTCCCTAAATATTATTCAACTCTAATCCCTGCTCTCCCCACCATCACATGACATGACTGCACCCTTATATTAAATTATACCTACCTTATTGGCGTAATTGAAATACATTAGTCCGGACGGGTGCACAAAAACTAATGAGTCAATGTGATAGGTGATTAAGAAGTTAAAGTTACAAATCCCCTTGTACTGACTAATAAAGTTACCTTTCTTAACTGAAGGACTAGGAAGCCAAAGCGGCCACTCTTAAGAGAGGGCTGAACGTGTGTAGTGATGATAGGAATCTAATAGTATGATAAAGGGAGAAAAACATCGTTGAAATAAGATTGGTCTGTATCAAACTGTATAGCTAGACCTGCCCTGATTTTGGGTGGAAGAACAGTAGAAAATTTAAACGAATTTCTTTGTGACAAACATAGAAAACATTTTACTATGTTACTTGGGTTATTTTATAGGTATTGATGATATCTAGCAAACGTGACAGCTGCAGTTAACATTACTTTATATATTAAAACTAATTATTATTATTATTATTAGCACCGCGTCTTACTACCCGTTCGGGTTATACGCACTTACGCTAATGTGTAATGGTAGGGCGATTGTGAGATGAAATGAAGGACCTACAGTTTAACGTGGAATCCGAACCACGGTGGAAGCCTGGCATAACTATGTTAATAACGTTAGTAACTAACCGATACTGTTCTTCCTATCAAAATTCGGTTATAGTTCACTCAGACCATTCCCTCGGTCGGGCTATTATGTATAGCAGGAAACGACACGTGACCTTGCGCAGTCACCTGAACGTATCATTATATGTGACCTTAAGAACTGCAGACCCTACAATCATATGACGTCACTCAGACGCCGACGAACCACCGCTGATGTCATTTTCATTTCAATACATTTTAGCTGAGAAAACTCCTTTCCCAACACGATTTGGTTTCACAACCTTGTACCAATAATATATAATAATTCATAATTAGCGTATGTTATAAATTTGGTTTCCGGGACATTATGTAAAATAAAAAGTTACAAGAGGTATTTTATTTAAAAAAATAAAACTTTATCCCAAAAATAAAATTCGTCATACAATGCTTAAAGTTTATAAATAATACGCTTGTACCCTACTGGCAGAGGACCAAGAATTCCCCCCCATTAAAACCGGGGAAGCCAAACCCAAAAATGACACTTCCACAAACTTTTGATATTATTCGTATCATAAAGAAAATCTTGTTTGAATATTCAAAACTTATTAAAGCAAAAGGTTTGAGTTCATCTATTAAATAACTCTAGTTGTCAATTTGACGTTTCGAATAAAATAAGAGCTTGAATTCTAATAATGCGTATGCCGAAAAACGAAACGGAGCAATTCCAAGGCACAAGAATACCTCTAACATAATTATTTCGTTACTGTTTATACAGAGGAATAAGACTAAAATAATTTAAAGAAGAGCACTCCATGAAAAGTTAATTCAAGGTGCGTCATTCTATTGTTAGGTTTATTTATGTATTAAATATGATCAAGCTTACTATCTCCAAGTCCGCTGAACATTGTAGAGGTTTTCTTCTTACTTGTCACTAATTCCAACTGAAGAGGTCAAGTAAACTTGAAGAGCTGACTTAAGACTGAACTTGAAAATTAATATTTTCTCTGCAATGCACAACTATACCACGACTTCAAGCTTGGTTGTAGTAACACCGCCGCGCCCTCTTCAGTTTTAACACTAGAAAAAAAGTCAGATCTTCCATCTGCGCATGCGCCTCGCACGCAGAGGTCAACTACGAGTTCCACATCGATTCGAATGGACACGTTTTTAGAATACGAGGGTAGTGGCTTTTCCCCCCAAGTTGACTCTAATTAAAAACACAAATAAATGAGTCCACTAATTAAATTATTAAAGTGTTTACTCTTTCTAAAATGGAAATGTAATTTTATATAGTTATAAATTGTATTATTGCACAGCCGAAGAATTGGATTGGTTGTAATTTGAAGTGGTTTTGGGGATGAAACGTACATCACCCTACCACTGTAATGATTTCATAGCTACCTACCCACTTCGGTGGCCGCATGGTCAAAGGCGTCTCTCCGCAATATACTACTGGCCGATAACGGGAAGGTTGGGGCTCAATTTCCGAATGAGTGTAGTTAAGGTGGTTTTTCCTAAATGGTTTTCCACTCTCCCTCTACACAAATGCGTGTACATTTCCTACAAAGCCAACCTCCCTCATCCCTAATACATTAGCGTAATTAATAGGACTAAATATATGTTTAACCCTAATGGGTAGGAAGAAGCGATGCTGAAAAAAATCCAAAGTAATTAAGGCTGAGCCTACCCATAAATGCACGGTTCTAAACAAAAAGTTTCTAAAAAAATATTTTAAAAGTCAACATTGTTGTTTTTTATTTATTTTATTTAAATATCTAGGCATCTTTCATAATTCATATGGAATTTTCAAACCATGTTAAAAATATTATTAGTATTATTATTATTACCACGTCTTACTACCCGTTCGGATTATATGCACTTACGCTAATGTGTAATGGTCGGGTAATTGTGAGATGAAATGGAGGACCTACAGTTTAACGTGGGATCCAAACCACGGTGGAGGCCTGCCATTCCACACATTCACAAGTTGTGATTAATACACGTATTGTCAGAGGTGAAGGAAGGGTTTGGCAATCACATAAATCTGTGCCAGGACCGAAGATTGAACCCCGGCCCCCAGCACAGAAACTTTTCTTGTAAATTAGTGAATAGATGAATCTTAAATTTATAATTGGTGTACATCTTCTCCGACAATAATTTACCTAGGTCATTAATATGTCTATCTTCTGTGTTTAGGGTCCCGGGTTCGATTCCCATCATTCTATATATTAATCTTTGATGAATTGTCAGCCTAGGAACTGGATGTTGAGAATTTCACAGTACTGTATTAATTTATTCTATAAGTCGTGTGCTGATATCATAGGTATGTTCAGAAAGTGCTCATTAAAATAATATCCTGAATAAAAAGAGAACTAAAAAAGTTGAAAGGGGTGTAGTGCGTTATATTAGACAAACCAATTCTTATTGTTACTGGCATTATTAAATCATTATTATAATGTCCAGCCTCCCTTCAAACACTGGCGCGCGTGAAGAGCTCGTAAATAAACACATAAAACTGTGAAAAGTATTGGTGTTAGAGGAATGAGTCTAGTATCAAAATAAAATTCAGTTTATGATGATCAATTCGTACACCTATACTACACATCTATCTTAAATAGGAATATTTTTTTTACACGGAGTTGAAACATGTCCGCACTAAAACCCTCATTATAGTTCTTTCATCAGAAAACAATTTTTTCAAAGCAAATCAATTGTAGTGTGGGAATTTTAATAATATCCTCATATCTTTTAAAGTTTTTATAACAAATTCTGAAAAAAGAAAAAAATATACTGTAATTGTCCAAGTGGTTTATGAGAAACGGTGAATTATGTTTTAAGATTTTCGAGTATTTGATCGCGGTTAACCTGATGCCGTTCAGATTTTCCCTGCAAGAACTTAGGAAACCCTCACCACGTACCACGTTTCACACTTTCACAGCCTGTTCGGGCTTCACACAATGAGGCATCTTAAGAAAAATAATCTTGTTCGTTCGTTTTCCCCAAATGTTTTCTCTCTCTTACTACACGGAAAATGATGGTGCAGTTCCTATATATTCAATCTACCGGTACCTCATCCCAACTTCATAAGTGTAAATATTCGGACATTCCGGACGGATAGTAGGACGTGGACGTGGTGCACATAAAGAATGTATTGTATTTGTGTGTATGTTAATATTCTAACTAAACCACCTCGATGACCGCATGGTTATAAGGGCCACTCTCACAATAGACTACCGATGACGGGAAGATTGAGATTCGAAGCTCGGTCGGGTGTACTGAAGGTGGGTTTTTTTAAAAGTAATTTTCCACTCTCCCTTCATGCAAATGTGGGTATATTTCCTCTAAATATTACTTTTCTAATCCTTAAAAACCATCAACGTAATTAGTTCATAGGCCTAAGCGTATATATATATATATATATATATAATGGGTAAAGTCCGAACCTGAATAAAGTCAATATTACATATATACATTAACTTGAAGACAAAAATGAACTTAAAAAGCAATTTTGGCCCACATCCTGTGGACCGACAGAAATCTGCAGAATGGTAAGTTAGTACGAACATTTCAGTAATGACACAATAAACAACCCAGGAAAGACACGAACCCCGGCTCTCTATTTGAGGGTGCGGAGGGGAAGGGGGAGGGGGTTATGAGGAAATACTTTAATACACAAAACGGACAGGGACAAGCATAGAAACATAGTAATAATAAGCGCACAATAAAGATTTAACAACACAAATCAAAGAGTAACCAAAAGAATATTAAAATAAACTGTTTTTGTGCAAGTATCAAAAAATAAATAAAGAGTTAATCTGCCTCGGGTGGCGTGGGGCACACGACTGTCTTCGTGCCCGATTAGTTTAAGTTAGGCTAGGTTAGGTTAGTGGAAAATAAAGCATAAAATGAGGTATTTAGAACTTTAAGCCTAATGTACTGATACAATCCCATTTATTGTCGAATTATGAAATATTATTTCAAAATAAAATTCTTATTAAAACGTGTTTAGTGTTACAAATATCATTCCACGTTATCCAAATCTTGCTGGCTAGTGTAGATATTATCCGGATAGTTTCGTAAATGAGAAAAAGTATTTTCTATTTCTGACTCTATCCACTGAACCTGGCTAATACTGACATCTCCCGGCTAACCTCGACATTATCCAGATTTCGCACATTACCCGTAACATATAATATATATAATTATATATATATACGTATATATATATATATATATATATAATGGGTAAAGTCCGAACCTGAATAAAGTCAATATTACATATATACATTAACTTGAAGACAAAAATGAACTTAAAAAGCAATTTTGGCCCACATCCTGTGGACCGACAGAAATCTGCAGAATGGTAAGTTAGTACGAACATTTCAGTAATGACACAATAAACAACCCAGGAAAGACACGAACCCCGGCTCTCTATTTGAGGGTGCGGAGGGGAAGGGGGAGGGGGTTATGAGGAAATACTTTAATACACAAAACGGACAGGGACAAGCATAGAAACATAGTAATAATAAGCGCACAATAAAGATTTAACAACACAAATCAAAGAGTAACCAAAAGAATATTAAAATAAACTGTTTTTGTGCAAGTATCAAAAAATAAATAAAGAGTTAATCTGCCTCGGGTGGCGTGGGGCACACGACTGTCTTCGTGCCCGATTAGTTTAAGTTAGGCTAGGTTAGGTTAGTGGAAAATAAAGCATAAAATGAGGTATTTAGAACTTTAAGCCTAATGTACTGATACAATCCCATTTATTGTCGAATTATGAAATATTATTTCAAAATAAAATTCTTATTAAAACGTGTTTAGTGTTACAAATATCATTCCACGTTATCCAAATCTTGCTGGCTAGTGTAGATATTATCCGGATAGTTTCGTAAATGAGAAAAAGTATTTTCTATTTCTGACTCTATCCACTGAACCTGGCTAATACTGACATCTCCCGGCTAACCTCGACATTATCCAGATTTCGCACATTACCCGTAACATATAATATATATAATTATATATATATATTTATTATAACTTGAATAAGCTTATTCTCTAAATATGAAAATCCTGTCGATTTTGTGTAACACCATTCAGTCTCCATCCAATCAATTTTAAGATAATAGGCAACCTTGGCCCCCAGACACTAGTTCAAAACTGTAGCCCAATTATTTCCTAAATAAGAAAACCGTCTACAAGGAATAAAGTTCACCCATACATCACGTGCGTATTGGCAAATAATATTGTAATTTGATCAGATACAGCATTTTAAATATTTAATCATTAAAACATTTACTAGGCGAACCCGAACGTATAGTAAGTAGAACGCAGTGCTAAAAAAAAAGAAGTAGGTATACATTTTAGCCTAACAAAATCAATATAGTTTTTGAAAAAAATATTGAAATACGTAATTTTAGCTATGTACTCGTATTGTTAAATATCATCTGTGTCGCTCAGTAGAGTATCGCCATTTTGAGAATGGATTTATATTCAGTTGCTATCCACTATCCTCACTATAAGTTGGAAAATTTGAAGAACTGTGGAACTTTGACCACCCCATCCAATTTACTAAAAAGAAGCGTTGTTCATTCATTGTTGTTGTGTGACGTTTAATGGCGTTCAGCATATTGCAAAATCTGCCGAGTGGAGGCGTGCGTGATGGAGCAGTGTTGCCACGTGCCTGCTTTGCCCGCCGAGTTATTAGGAGCACATGAGATAGCAGGAGGTATTTCACGAGACGCTTGCAAATTTGCTCAGCTATCACAAACACAACGTTTAAACTTTGAAATAACATTGGTTGAATGCTTTCATGCTGTAATTAATTCAAAACTATTAAGAAGAAAAATATACATGTCTACTAATAGTCATTACTGATTAATAGAAAAGTTAACTTCTGTAAAAATAAGTAATTAATTTTTTCTCCTTAGTACCATCTCAGCTTGCTAATTGATTGTAAAACAGACTAGAATAGCCAAGTATAATAAATATACACTTAAAATTTTAATTGCTTTGATTATTTGACTTAATAACGTGTGAATTGGATTTAATTTTATTAAAATAATTGTTTATTTACAGTAAAAATTCACTTTTAATAGGCTTAATTTGAAATCAGCATTAATAGCAGGCCTTTGTGATATTTTTCATAAACATAATAAATGGTACTAACAATGAGGAAGGAGGGGGCAGCAGAGGATTTGCCTCTCCCTCAAAGACTACAAATAATTTTATTTAGTTCTAATATATATAGCCTAGTTCTACTCTATATATATATATTTATATATATAGTAGAACTAGGCTATATAAACTACATAGGCTGACTGTATAGGCTACATTTTAAGACCTGACCTACGACTGTTGTTGCACACATTAAACTGCTCTTAAAATGTGGAAAGAAGGTGGTGTTAATCGAGTTAAAACAGCTCAAAATGGGATAGTTATTAGAATTGAAATTGCCTTATTTACTACTAAACCAATATCAAAATAAGGCACAAGAAAGTATCTACCATACTAAATACAGTAGCCCCCATGTCTTCTTTGGTACTGACTGACAGCTAAAAGCTTTGAAAAGCTACCACACCAAATTATGTATCCCTACGCCGAACCATATGATCTGCAAAAACATGTGTTAAGCAGCTATCACTTCTGATGGTCAAAATTTAAGTTTATACCTAACTGCTGACTGTTAGAAGTCAGCTGTGAGCTGTCAGTCAGCACCAAAGAAGCCACGGGGCTACTATAGTAATCCCTATTTTGATGTTTGAGCGAATTATGATTTTTAGGGCTCTTAACACAAATGATATGGCTGGGACTGCCTCTATACAGATTTCAGAATTTCTTGTATTACACCTTATTTTGCAACACGTTTGAACTAAGTAACTTAGACCTGTCTAAGATTTGAACTCCTAGCCTTTATTCATAAGCCAAGGAATATTTTATAAATATAACACAAGTGAATGCTTTTTTAAATTCCAGTCACCCAGCTATTATTATAAATGTCAACAAAAGTAATTTAAAGCACTTATATTATCTAAACTGCTGCCTCTAGTTACCATAAGAATCCTTCAAATAGCTTCTAGAGGCATTTAACATTAATACATTTTCTTGGCCTCCGGCAGTTAGGGGACCATGCCCTCTTTCCCACCATAAAATTTAATTCCAGCTACAGTTTTGATTTTCACTCCAAATAATGAATACCGATATAAGATACACAATCTGGGGTAAATTTAAAATGCATAGTGATTAACGGAAATGCTTTTAACAATGCAACAATATGTGCAAGCTAGGTGTCAAGCTGTATCAGTGGGGTGATTCCTGAATAAAAAAATATAATCTTTTTAATATTTTGATAACCAGAAAGATAACACACAAACACATAGTCAGCAGAGAACAGCTGTCATTCACTTGTGATTTATAATAATTCTACTTTTTTTAGCATCACGTCTTGCTACTCGTTCAGGTTCTACACCTATATACTAATTACACTAATGTTTTAGAGATTAGGAAGGTTTAATTTAGAGGAAGTGTACCTACATTTGTATGAAGGGAGAGTGTAAACCCATTTAGTAAAACCCACCCTCAGTGCACCCGACCGGGATTGAACCTCGATCTCCCCATCCACAGCAGTCTTGGCTAACAAGAGAGTAGCGAGTTAGACAATTCAGCCACCGAAGCGGGTATAATTATACTTCATTCTATTCTTAGCCAACAATTTAAAAAGGAAAAAGATCTTCGTGGCTTTTTATATTTATTACACGTTTCTGTATGACTAACTTCTGCAAGTGCTTTATTTACAGAAAATAAGCTTGGTATCTTGATAAGACTTACCTGAATAAGCATGTTACAATGCCATCAAATTTGTTTGTTTTGGTTTGTCAGTGATTAGGATATCAGTGTTTGAATCTCGACCAAGTGTAGTGAGAGTTAGTTTTCTTCCTCCGCACAAACGAGGGTATATTTCCTATTAATCCTATGTTCATTAGCTTACTAGTGATAACTTAATTATGTTGGATGCTTTTCTATTTGAAGCCCCTTGAAGTAGATATTAAAAAAATTAACTGGCTTCTCCATAACTTTATTAAATTTTTAGTTTCACTAACTATTTGTACATTTTTTCATAGGGAAATTGTAGTAGGAATGTATGTTTATAAACTACACAATTTGTTTTTGTTGTCAAAATTGGAAACTATACGATTTTATCAGCATTAACACATTCCGTCAAAAGTGGCTGTCACAGCTTATATTATTTGAGAGATGACTGCACAAAGTACACCCATCGTGTAGTTTTTTAAATGGTTAGATACTAGCCTTCTTGCTTCCTCTCTCTCCTACCACATTAAAAAAAATTAATTGTATGGGTTTAAACTAGGCACAACACACATTTTTATTTTCTCATCATATTTTTTTTTATCAATATGCTTAGTGCCTTACTGCCTGTCCAAGCTATCTGTATAGTAATAATGTATTCATTTTTAGCTTATCATATTGAGAAAGTTTTGTAATTGTGAACATTTTCAACCTTTAGATTATGACAGATATTGCCATACTATGTACTCCTGAACTAAAAAAAGTGTGTTCTACTGTTCCCATGTCTTTCTGTATTTGGTACTATAACCGAAACTGTTTGGTGTATTTAATTCAAATTTGATTTTTACATGTTATATGATCATACTTCAAAGTGAAATAATGATTTTAATTTTATCTACAGTTTATGGATGACTAAATTTTGAAAAATTCTAAATGTTAGAATTTTTTTTTCAAAATTGTTTCTCAAGTATCACATGGTAAACAACATTGTGTATTTGTTTTTTTGAGGCGTAGGAGAAGGGAATTTGTTTAAGGGTAGCTTAGGCCTACTAATGACCGAATTTGAAAATAGTTTAAACGGTTTTGTTTAAAATAGATGTCTGGGGAGTGTTTTATTTATAACTGAATTTTGAACATTTTAAACTATTAAAAAATTGATTACAAAAATGCTGTTCAAAATTTATATTTGGAGTGTTTTTCATATGATTAACAAAACAATGTTTTTTTTATCTAGGGAGAATTTATTTAAGGGTGGTTTACTGATAGCTGACCTTAGACAATTTTGTTCCTAAATATAATATACTTTATTAGAAAGTATGTATGATTGTGTTGTACAATTTATTTTCTTATAATAGTATTCATATTATTATGTTTAATGCATCATCTATCTATATATCTTTTACTATATTTTGTGACCCCATATGCGATGAGCATCTTTACAATTTCTTTGCTGTTAGTCATTAATTTCAATTTGAAGTTTTCATGCATTGTTTCATAACAGTTTATCGTATTGGTTTGAAAGTTATGTTTTCAAAGTGTTTGACACTCAAACAAAATTATTATAAAGGTGGAATAATATATTTTACATGCTTTAAAAGAAAAACTCAATTTAGTCACAAGGATAGTAATAAAAATCTACATGACTAAGTTGTACGCTTGGCACTTGCCTGAAAAGTCACAGGTTTGAGTTCTGGTCAGATGCACTAGGGATGGTATTCCATCCTCTTTCCATGTGAATCTTGATGCAGTTATTCTAAGTTGTCCCCATCTCTACCCTCTTAGGTCAAGTCATTTGTAGCACTTGCATTTTCCCCCCTCCTTATTTCTCCAAGGAGGAATCAAGGGGGGATCTCTCATACGATTCATAAATTCACCATCAGGGAATCTCCCTCCAAGACTTATTTCAGATTATAGAAACCCCACCAAGGTCTCATAGTATTTTATATTTTTCTCGACCCCCCCCCTTGCAATTTTTGTGCTCAACAAATTATAGTGACAGTTGGAAACATGTCCAAAATACTGGGAGGGAAAGAGATAAATCTTTATCACTACAAAACAACCTTTAATCATAGGTCATCTCTCACCCGCATTGGAATCTCTCTCCTCCAAAATTTCAAAAAGAGTGAGGATATCTTCAGAAAAACAAAAACTCCTCCCACTATCCTTGTTCCCTATGAACTCATCATTCTTCCCTTTATCCTTCATTAAATTAATAATCTGGAACTTTTTACCCAGAAATTGGTGATATAATAAGTAAACCACCACAAGACCTAGCCTTTGCTAATCGCATAATGAGGAATTGAGTCGTGACATACCAATACAAACAAAACTATGGTAGAGAGAGACAGCAGCAGTGACTTATATTGAAAGGATCAACACAGGATGGTGATTGCAATACTCCTATTATTATATACAATTGCAATACACACTAGTGACAACTCATATAGGCTAGAGAATAGAGATAGTCTATCTTGAAAAAAAATAAGGTGTGGACACCAACATTGAGGTCATAACAAATGAGACAATATGTATATTCAGCTATAGTAATTTTCATAGGAAGATCCTTTTATAAAATAAAGACATATTTTTGTGGCCAACACTAATCAAATTTTATTATTTTATAGGTATTGATAATATATATCTGCAGATCACATTACTTGTATGAATCCTTGAAAGTAAATCTAGTATCTTCTCTAGCTATCAGACAGATAAAGCTTGCCACACACCGAGTCAGAGATCAGAACGGTCGGAATCGGAACTATATGAACGAAAATGAGTTTTGTCCACACACACACTGTTTCAGAATTAAATTTGTCTTTCAGAAGACAGCAACCAAAGAGGGTACAACGATTTTAATGATAATTAGTGATAGCAACGGTAAAGAGGAAATGGTGGTTGCTTTGTGCATTGCTGATGATGTCAATGAAGTAGAGGAAGAAGAGGCCTCAAAAATACTTTAGAGTGCGCGATATAAATGAAACCTAAAATTTCCAAAATTTCCTTTTACATATTTTCCTTCATAACGCGGTCATGATAATGTTTGTCAACAATGTAATAAATTATAGAGTACTGTTGAGCTAAAGTGATTAATTATTCATCCAAAGACATTTTTAGAAATGAGTAAAATTCTCAAGGAACAGAAAACAAACATAAACAGATGTAAACTGAGTGTGACTGTAGATGAGACAATAGTCCAGTCCTGAGGAGGCATTCACATAGCTTGGGAATTCGTCAAAATATTCCCTACTGGCAAACTGATTGTGATTCCAATCTGAGCCAGTGTGCGGGCCTCCATTAAAATCTAGGTACCGGTAGTTCTAATGTCTGATGTGTTGTTCCGATCCAGAGTGCTTGCTCTTACTTCGAAAAAAAAAAGTACTGTGTCTTACCACCTATTACACTTATGTACAACACTAATGGTTTTAGGGATGAGGAAAGTTATATTTATAATAAGTGTATGTATCCACAGATGCGTGGAAGGAAAATGGGAAACCACCCTCAGTATACCTGATTAAGATTCAAACCTTAATCTCCCCGTCATTGGTATTCTTGTCTACTATGAGAGTAGTGTCTTAGACCATATGGCCTCCAGAGCTGGTCTTTGAAAATTAGACTATGTATGCCAACACTGCTTTCTAGACTATTTAAATAGCAATGTTTATTCCCCTGTGAAAAAAGTTGTCATTAATAAATAATAATAATGGTCTTGTTATTAAAGAGTAGAAATATAGGAATTGTTTTAAAAAGATTTAATGTAGGAACATTTTTAACAATACATACACTATCAAGCCATTCCCTTACGGCATAGGCAAGAAACTGTGCATATAGTTCTAATATCAACTCCATACTTAATCCATCCTCGCTTACATTATCCACATTTCCCTATCCTTGCATACTCCCTTCAGTTCAACAACATCCATACACAATCATACATGCTCTTTTATTCTTAAAACTCTTTTAAGTTTATCTTTTTCACACATTTGTTAACGACATTTAGCCACATCTTACATGGCCTACATATTTCTTTTGATCCACACACTACCTTCATATATCGTCACCCGAGAATGCAAGTGTTCTATCTCCAAAATGGTTAAATTTGAGATATTTGGTGTATACGTTTATTTAGAATGCATATGATCCACCTGTGGTGAAATTGAGACTATTAAATAATTACTTAAGAAGATACAAGCTCGAGTTGTCTTCTAGTAACATTGGTTTTATACACAAGGTCAAACTTCAATGCTCTTTTACACAAAAGTGAAAAATTGGACATAGAACACTTGCATTCTCGGGTGACGATATGTGCTTCATCACTCAATCCACACTCATTATCTCAACATGATCAAACCAATGTAACACACTTCATTCACATCAATCTATTGGATTCCCTTCCAAACCGCACTCCTTCAGCACCCATTCATTACAACTGCATTCACCTTGCTTTTATGTTTATTNTACTTTAAACAGAACTACCAACTTATGAATAAAAATGTACCAGTATTAATAATACATAAATGTTAAATTGCTATACCAACACGCTAGACTTCTACACAAAGTGTGTCATTCAAACAAATGTAATATATGGTTTTTAGCTAACTTGTTTCATTATAGTTATCGAAATTTCATCTTAATATTGTTTCTGAAAGATATGAGCCAACTTAAAAAAAATGGTATTATTATAATACTTTCCACAAGCCTTTAACCTAAGTGATTGTTTGAATGTATGGCAACTATACAAACTTTGTCATTCAAACAAATGTAATCAAGTCTTAAGATACCTTGCTCATTATATTTATCGAACTTTCAATATAATATAGCTTCTGAAACCAACATACAAGCTAATAACCAACTTTAAATATATATATATATATATATATTGTCATCTTTGCTTCTTTTGATACTTCATTCTTTGCAATAGTCCACATTCATCAAACTACTTTTCGAGATGCATTCACCCTTCTGTCAATTTTACCATCTATCCTTCCATTTTTACAGAAAAATCTGCCCAGATATACAAAATCATTCACTTGTTCTAACAGTTTACCATTTATACTAAGCTGACAATCAATACCTGATTTCTCATTATCAAAAACTATCACCTTATTTTTTGAGACATTTATATGAAGATCCATTCTGCCTGTCACCACATTAAAACTATTTAACACATTCTACATGTCATTTTCTATTCTCAGCCCACATCATCTGCATTAAAAGCACTCTCACATTCATATGGTCCATTTATATACCAACTGCGTCCTCACAATGTAATTTAAATAGCCAGAGAACTTACAACACGGGTACAAACTTTCTACTTTGTTAGAAACACAAATTATGTAACTTAAGACTATTGAGTTAAATAAAAAATGTTCTTAACAATTTATTTCATTATGTACACTTTTATAATGAATATGAAATATACATTCCAGTTAATGAAAAATAAACAATGGGTAATACTGAATTTTTAGAACTATTCCTCTTTCAGGGATGGTCTGTTAAATTACCAACGATACATAATTATTAGTCCTAATAAAAAGTACAAAGTAACAAGTGAATGTGTGACCAATAACTTTTGACAGTGTCGAGTGGAGGACTAACAGCATTGTAGTGTACTATCATGGGATTTCAACAAGCAGTCTCTGATTAAAGTGAGACTCTTGGTTTGATCTAAAATGACAGCCCACACTTTAAATAGTTTTAACATTACAAAGATATTGAACATAAAAACGTGTACCAGTGTTAATTAATGGCAGTTACCTTGATCAAACATTGTTACATAATAAATACGTGAGTGTAACTTATACCCTGTCATAAATGGTACAGGTATGCCCATCAATTTTTTAATGGTACCTGTACAGTGTACAGCTAACCTAATAAATAAATAAATAAATAAATAGCCCATCCTACATTGTTAAAGCTAGTTCAAACTAAAAAATATTTAGGATTAGTAAGCCTAATTTACAACAAAAACTTACATAATTTAATCTATCTTCAAGCACCATTAAAATATTTTTTCCCCATAGCTGACCCAAAGTAACAAAAATAAATACACAAAATAGGCGACAGTATATAATAAATAACTTGATTAATTTTGTACTAGTTAGTAAGATCAGATCAACATGTTGAGATAAAAAGGATTCAAAATAAACTTTGTAGCTCATAAGTTTAAACAAAAAGTAAATAATATACTCTTCTGGAAAACTATGGTTTTGTTAACATCATTCCAAAAATGTTAAGTTTCCATGAAATAGACCCAGGTACTAATTAACAACCCGAAAAACCATATATATCAGAGTGGGTATATTTTGTATTAAGGTATAGACAGTCACTGTAATACCAGTTATTTGAATAAATAATAGTAACCCAAAATATTAACAAACCATACAAAGTCATCTGAATATGTCTTATTCAAGTATAAAAGATCACATCAATCACATCAAAACATACTTGATATTGTATCACAAAATATTATTTTATTGAAGTAGCCTATTATAAAATTATCAATCTATACAATAAGTAAATCACTAGTGCCACAATACTTGGGTATTTAATACAACTCTTAAAAAAAATTACAAACATATTCAAACATTACCTATAGTATGATTTTGATAGGAAGAACAGTATAAGTTGGTTACTAAAGTTACTAAAACAATTTTAATATATTCATACATCATATCATGCTATCTCCAGCTGTCACTTTTGATATATATATATTATTAATACCTATAAAATAACACTAATAATATGATGACATATTACCAATGTTGGCCGCAAACTAATATGTTTGAATTTTCTCTACTGTTCTTCCAACCAAAATCAGGGTATATAGGCCTATTAGGTGCATGTTAGATTAGTATTTTTGGAAAGAGAATGTTTACACTTTCTTTTGATAAAATGTGTATATATATATATATATATACACACACTTATATGCATACACAAACGCATTTCGTTTACTATTAATTAAATAAGACGCAAACAAAATCAGCAATTAAAGTATTTTGATTGATGATCACATTTTCTTTAGAACTGTGTCTTAATACCTGTTTAGGTTAAAAAGATATGCACTAATTACGCCAATGAGTTAGGTAAGGGGAGGTTGAAATGAGAGGAAGAGTACCCAAGTTTGCATGAAGTGAGAGTGGAAAATTATTTTGGGAAAAAAAACCTAAGTACATCTGACAGGTATTAGAACTCTGATTTCCCTGCTCTCAGAAGTCTAATCTAACATGAGAGTGAAGCCTTAGACCAGGCGTACACCAAAGCAGATCAATAGGCCTATTTAATTTTAAAATTAAGAATATGATTAAAATGTGTCATGCAATTCACGGACTATATTTTTACAAAAAGAAAACGTTAGGCCTACCTTGCGGCATTATTAATTACATGACTCACCTCAGTGGCATAGTTAGCTAATGTGCTAGTTTTGTGTTGAGCTAGATTGTCGAGGACAGGGAGATCAAGGTTCGAATCTCGCTCAGGTAAACTGGGAGTAGTTTTTCCTAAAATGTTTTCCACTCTCTGTCCATGCAAATGCAGGGTCACTTTTTCTATAATCAAACTTCCCAATTCCTAACCCATTAGTGTAATCAGTAGACCTACATAAGCGTACAACCCGAACAGGTAGTAAGGCGTGATGCTAAATAAATAGCATTACATAAGATACACACAAAAAAAAGCCCATTAAAATATGTATTTGATTGGATAGTAAAATACAGTAATTAATTCAATTTAAAGACTTAAAATGCCTTAGTCAAATTCACAGCCTCTTGGTTACTACTTCTTGTCACAAAATACACCGATGACCATGAAAATAACTATAGTATATAAATGTAAAAATCCATCAAATTTTTTTAATTTTATATCAAGTTTTAATAAACTTGGAAGGTTAGGTTAAGATTAGTTGGGTATTTAAAAAAACTTTAAACATTGATTTTGCCATGGAAAAAAAGAAAGATGTTCAAGGGGTGTTGTTGTACAGTAGACTTAAGTGCATCACGATACCCTATGAAATAGGTAAGTCGAGCAAATATTTTCTAAATTACGAATGAGGTAGTCTTAGTAAGGATAGCTGACTTTTTTTGCGTGTCTAATATTTATTATAAAAAGGTTTATTGAAAATATTTTTTTTAATTCCCAGGCTAATTTAAAAAAACTGTACATTCTTGACCCACGTTTTTAAATATTATTTAATTGCAAAAGTTAGTCTAAATTATTGTTTAATGCTGTCTCATAAGCCAAAACATGAATGCTAAATTATAAGGACATAAAATATGTTTGTTTACTTTCAAGGAACATTTTTAATGAAAAAAGGTTTTCTTAAATATACTGTAACATTTTTAGCTGCCGTATTAAGAAAACCTTTAAGCAATGAAGTATAGTGAAAATACAAACCAAACTGGTTTTTCTAAACTAAAGTAGAAAATGAAAATTAACTTGACGAAAAGAGATCAAACTAGGCCACTAGGCTAGTGTTTTTTCCTTGCTGTTGAAAGTAGATTTGTCATTACACCATTAGTGTGGCCAAGTTCACAACCTTTATTAGACAATGTTTTTTGTTTCGGAAAGCATTCATGGAAGTATTGGCGTTCTGATTTGTACATATAATCAAATACATCTCCTTTACAGTAAATGCATGTTTGTACAGGATGATGTTTCTTGAATGAAAAATGTCTTCTTAATTCATAAGTTGTGTAGTCAAAGTATTCATCACATTGCATACAAAGGAAATGTGTGTTGTCAATAGTTGCGGTTGAAACTGTTATTTTTGATGTGCTACGTCTGAATCTAGGATGCACCGCATCAACTGTTACATGGTTTCCAAACTCATTCTCCATATTACACAATTAAAATAAAGCAACCTATTATGAACACAATAAGCTTGGGCCATATAATTCACGGACTTAACACCTTATATCACAGTTGTACTGAAATGTATTTATTGTTTTAAAGAAAATACTTGATAAGGTGATAGTAAATTCAGTGCCTCGAAATATTTCACAGTGAAAAACAATTGTTGACATCTCATATTTCAAATGGCATTAGCTGTCAATTGTAAATTTTAAGATGTTTATTCTAGAAATATTGAAAGATAGATAGCTTTGAAATTAAAATTTGATTAATTCCTCACTATAATTAATTAATTAATTTATGCATTCATGAATAAAATAAAATAATACAAGTTACAAATGAATAACACATTCATATCATTTGATTTTTTTTCAACAAACAGTTGTTGCAGCTATATAGTGCATACGAGGCAATTCAGTGTGGACATTTAAGTTTAAAAATAAAATCTCGAACAAAGAACAATATTTCTCTTTTAAAAATATTTTAAGTAAAACAATTGATCTTTGTAATATAACTGGATGGACATACACATTCCAAGGACAAAAGCGCGACGCTCAAGTTTATCGTCTGCCACAATGTAGGCAAGGGGAGGGGGAAAAGATTAAATGTTTCTTTCGTTGTTCTTATGCGAAAACATGTCTCTGACGAATAAACGTTCTATTGTTTGAAATTAGTGAAGTATTATACCACACATTCCTGAAGAAACATTTACATTAAAGGATATACAATCCAGTTTTACAGGTAATACTGTAGAAATACGAATAACACCTTACATATTTAAATATGTAGTTATCATCAATGTTGTTTACAGTCTGAAACGACTACACTTATATATTTAAAGTCGGTTATTAGCTTGTATGTTGGTTTCAGAAGCTATATTATATTGAAAGTTCGATAAATATAATGAGCAAGGTATCTTAAGACTTGATTACATTTGTTTGAATGACAAAGTTTGTATAGTTGCCATACATTCAAACAATCACTTAGGTTAAAGGCTTGTGGAAAGTATTATAATAATACCATTTTTTTTAAGTTGGCTCATATCTTTCAGAAACAATATTAAGATGAAATTTCGATAACTATAATGAAACAAGTTAGCTAAAAACCATATATTACATTTGTTTGAATGACACACTTTGTGTAGAAGTCTAGCGTGTTGGTATAGCAATTTAACATTTATGTATTATTAATACTGGTACATTTTTATTCATAAGTTGGTAGTTCTGTTTAAAGTA
>CABFOW010000305.1:0-42883 GCA_902141385.1 Timema californicum
CACCCCTTGACCACCCCAGAACCCGCCTATGTTTTCTCCCCCATCTCCCTTCCTTACTCCCATCCACTGGACCCACGAGATCAACGCCTAGTCGCCCGGAAGCTGGATTTCGACGAAACCAAACCACTCCACGCGAAGCCGCAGTAAAAGGGATAACAACTAGACCTATGTAGGAATTGGCCTTTTTTTCAGTTGTTTTTTTTTACATATAGGCACATTTAAATACAATCTAAAGTAAAATATCTAAGAAGTGTTTGACACTACAACTGAGTGGTAGTGACGCTAAAACCGGGTTTTTTATAGTGTTAATAAAAGACAATTTGACCAGACTGCTGAAAAAATGACGCTACGCCCGAGTTGACAGAATAGCCAAGGCTGTTATAATCAAGTTCAACTGTATTTCATTTAAATTATATTTTTCTCGCATTGCAAAGAAATAATGGAAAATTCTGCTGACAACATATATAATTCTGGGACTTTTTTTTTACATAAATACTGATACTTTAAGGTTCTAGCAAAGCTTATACTAAGCCTAATGAGTGTTTAATTTCATCTCATTATTTAGTGTATATAAATCACTGGATTTGTTTTACATACATTAAATAATGAGATGAAATTAAACAATCATTAGGCTTAGTATAAACTCTGGTAGAACCTTAAAGTACCAGTATGTATTTATGTGTGTGTGTGTATATATACATACACACACACACACCTAGAACATTTGCATAGTATTACTTTATGAATTTAACCCTATCAGCAACTAAGATGCAATGAAAAAATATACATAGTAAAATACCACTTATCTTCCTCTATTATTCCACCTTCCACCTATTCTTATCTAAAAAATTCTTCCTTCATCATCCCTAGTACATTTGCATTATATTACTGTATGAATTTAGCCTTATCAGGTACTAGGATGCAATGAAAAAATAACCCACCTATAAAATTTTTTACAACTAGTGTATTCAAAGCACCAATTTAAAAATAGCATATAGTGAGCACCACTTGTTTTGGTATGTTATGCAGTTAATCTTAAAATCTAATATTTTCCTGGTTTGTACCTCTACAAGTTGTATTGTTCAGAATTCTATGATGAGGGTACCTAGTTGTTTTTTACTCTGCGTCTTAATACCTGTATCGGCTATACACTTTTAGTTAAACTAATGGAATACAAATATACACATTGAAGTTGGGTCAATTCTACTATTTTACGAATCTGAATCTCCAAATTACCTTTGAATCCCGAATCTAAATTTTGGAGAAAAAGATATACATAGGAATATAAATATAATAGAATAGTAGAAAATACAAATAGTAACTAAATGATAACATTCTTTCTTATAATCCATTAATTATAACATTCATATATCCAGGTAATGTCAAATTACTGGTCTGGGGTCTGGTTATAAGTTCATCCAATAATTATAATTTGCACTTAATCACCAGCAGTATTAGAGCTTTAAAACAAATTTTAATTGGAAAGGTGAAAAAAAAAAATTAGGATTTGAACCTTGAATCTGAAATGTTCTAGTTTCTCGAATATCCTCAAGGATTAGAGGGGCCCAGCCCTAATATATATTTTATAAACCTCAACTTTAAAAAGAGGTACAATACAATTGATGAGATTGTCTTTTCAAATTAGGAGTCATGTCACAACAATGAGCAATGTTGGGATGTTTGTTTTGATTTACATAACTCTCTTGGATGCACATGATGAAGCGCTGGCTTAGCGAATTAGAATTAAAAGAATTAAAGAGGAACGTTGACTACTCGCAACAATGTTGCTGTAGATGGAAAGTAAAGGGGCCAGATCAGACTATGAGTGTGTTTATTGTGTTGTAATCGTGGCTGACACATTATCATCAATTTTGGAGGCAGTTAAATTACCCGACGCCTAACCATAGAAGACTAGAATTTCGGGTCATCAGAAGCACTTGTGCTTGGAGGGCATCCATCAAGCCCAGGGTCCCGAGTTCGAGTACTGTAAGGGGTCGCGAGCCATGTCAGTCATTCCATTAGTAAGTCTTTAGGAGCACGCCAACTATTCCAAGTGTGCAAGCATCCAATCACTTATATTCCTTTTATACTTCATTTAACCTCACATTTTGTAATATCTCCTAATACTTCTATTAAACAAAAATTTGTAACCCTACATATTATTTTGAACCCACACAACTACCTTGCCGCAACCTAACACCTCCCGCAAGCTATCCTGTCAGATCCAGCCCATTGGAGCGGGGACAACAACATATACATAATTATATCTATATTCCAGATATATGTATACATAGATAGGCCACCATTATTTTGGTTGGAAAAACAGTTTAGAAAATTCAAACATATTTTTTTGCGATTAACATTGATAACATCTATCAAAAGTGACAACTGCAAATAACATGACTTGATGTATGAATGCATTAAAATTGTTTTAGTAACAACACAGTTCTTCCTACCAATATCAGGATATACTGACGGTATACTGTTTGTATCCAAATCAACTCAAAATTATAAAAATCATAATTTCAAAACAAGGTATAGTGAAAAGAGTCTCATAATTTGAAAACTATAATCTAGTCAATTGTCTTGTACCTGTGTTCAAATTCGAGATTTATAGAGCTGTTTTGATAAAAACAATAATGCAGATAAACCCTAGCCCAAGTAGTTTATGTTTTGTTTCAAATGAGCAGGCATCTAATGTGAGAGTTTACAAGCTTTCTCTTGATGTCGGTGAAGATGCCTCCTACCCCTATCCTTACCTCTTTTTTATTATTGCAATTAATTTTTTCCTACATTTGGTCAAGATTGTTCCATAAAAAGTTCCACTTATATTTCATGAGTCATGATAACTAAAAATACAATTATTTTACAATATAATATTGTTTCGATATTGTTCAATTGCGGGCTAACGTCTTGGAATTTAAATAATGTTTAGTCAGTTTATTTGCTAGATTATAATGCTTGTGAAACAAAAGCATACTTAGCCCTCGGCACACTCTAGATTCATCTGGCAGTGCTTTAAAACTTCTATGAAACCATGAAATGTATTTTGTAATGTAATTTATGTGTACACAGAATTGTATTACTTGTTCATCCTATTTTTCTTAATACAATAATCAGGTAGGGATAAGGAAAGTACATTAGAGGATTTGTATCAACATTTGCACTTAGCAAATGTGGAAAACTATATGGGAAAGATATACTTTCAACACATTCATCTGTGAACCAAACCACAATCCTCCACATCACAGACAATTCAGACCAGACGAGGTTGACTCCTTAGTTCACATGACCATTTGTGTGGGTTATAATGTATGGAGTTCAGAAAATAAGAGAGTAGGTAAGACATGTTAGAAACAGCGTTGTTTTTTCCAGTTAGCCTTTTCTGCTATACAAAGACCCACTATTTAAAATTATTATTATTAGCACCGCGTCTTACTATCCGTTCGGGTTATACGCACTTACGCTAATGTGCAATGGTAGGGTGATTGTGAGATGAAATGAAGGACCTACAGTTTAACGTGGAATCCGAACCACGGTGGAGACCTGGCATTCCTCACATTCACAAGATGTCTTGTCAGAGGTGAAGGAAGAGATTGGCAATCAGATAAATCTTTGCCGGGACCGAGGATTGAACCCCGGCCGCCAGCGTAGAAGTCTGACACCTTACCCCTAGACCACCAGGTCACCCACTATTTAAAAAATGCAGTTGAATATCAAAAAGTCAGAGAACATTTAAGTAGTTTTAGGGTGTTTTTTTTCTCATGAAATTCTTTGTTTTTGCCCAGTTCTTCCAGTTTTCAAAGTGTGTCAACCCTGACTTCCTTCATGCTTTTATTTTACCACTGAATTTTTTTGCCTGATTCATGTTTTACTCATTTATTTAACTGTAATCTACAAAGTATATATGGACCATCAATGGCTAATATGGTTAAACGAATATTTATCAGAAACCTGTAGTTATGTGTACATTTAAAAAAAGGCGTTAGTTCCAAATCTGGTCCTCTGGTGATGGGGAAATATAGACTCAAATCGCTTATGAGAGTAATAATGAGTTTTATCCTTTAATGGTTTCCCACTCTTCCTCCACATAAAATGTGTGTATATTTCCTTCGAATTATACGTCTCCATCTTTAAAAAAGTTCAAAAACTAAATAGCTGGCGGTGTTTGACTTGACTATCAATGTTATCAATTGTATACACACTGCTCAATTGACTATGAGGCAGTACTGTAGTTTTAGCACGTCTTACTACTTGTTTGGGTTATATGCTTATGTACTAATTATGCAAATTATTTCAGGGATTAGGAAGGTTATATTTAGAGGAAGTGTGCCCACATATGCATGGAGGGAGAGTGGAAAATCATTTTGGAAAAATCCCCCTTAGTATGTCTACACCCGACCGAGATTTGAACTTCAATCTCCCCATCATTGGCAGTCTTGTCTACTATGAGAGTAGTGTGTCTGGCCATGCATCCACCAAAATGGGTAAGTACTGTATTTGATACACAATATTCACAATTTGGCGTTTTACAAACACAGAGTATTTTGAATGTTCTTAGTTAATACGCTTCCAAATTTTGACTAGGCCTATAACTTGTGTTACATTATTGTGAATACACTATTTAACGTTAAAAAATCAATATAAATGTTAAAAACAGGTGAAAGTGAATGTCAATATATCACATTCTAGGTATTAGAGATGGTCATATTGAAAGAATAAGATAAGCAACATAAACTTAATGTTTTCTAAATTAGAAAGATTTGATAATCTTGGCGAGGAATGAGTCAGAACAAATTAAATCGACATTATTGTTATGTGGGGAATGCCAGGCCTCCACCGTGGTTCGAATTCCACGTTAAACTGTAGTTCCTCCATTTCATCTCACAATCACCCTACCATTACACATTAGCGTGTGTATAGCCCGAACGGGTAGTAAGACGCGGTGCTAATAATAATAATAATAATAATATTGTTTTTGCTGTTCAATTTTTGTTAATTACTACCTCAAGCAAAAATAATAAAACTTGTGTGGATATTATCTAGTAATAGTGATCCCCATTTTAGCTAAGCCTTAACACACATGTAAAATGTATGACCTTGGTTATGGAGAGGAAAATAATCAAATTAACACAATGTGTCAAAGGTTGATTATTAGTTTACATTACCTCAATTGCTGTTTACAAAATTGAAGAGGAGTTAACTAAATATAATATTGGAATTTTTCTTATTTTTATTCAATATATAGATATGTAACTTAACAGACAACCCACAAAGGTGGAAACATCGGATGATGATGATGATGTAGCTTAATGAATAATTTCTTCTATTTCATGGTCAAATTTCCTGACTTTTCCCTGATTTTTCTCAGTTTTCACATTATCTTACTGTTTCAGGTTTTAAGTTGTTATTTTCAAAGGAAATTAGTAATTTTAGCAGCATTTATTATTGTTTATTCACATTTCTTAACAGGCAAACTTGATTTAACCTTCCACACATAAATAAATTAAAATTCCGATTACAGTTGGCCTATGTGATAAAATAAATTAAAATTGAATACTATTTCTCAAATAAACAATTTAATTTCTGTGTAAAATGATATAAACAGCAAATGATCAAAGGTCAACATTATAATGCAAAGAAAGTCAATATTACTGTTTCAATGTTTCACTTGTGATTTAGTGAGTTTTGTAAATAATTGTACAATTATTCAAAATTATCAAACACTTTATTATATTATTTGATTCACCATCTTCTTAAGTAACCTACCCATGTAATAGTAAGAAGATAATAGACATATATTCTAACAAAATATATTCTTTATATGAGTGCTATATAAGGTGTTATTCGCTAATCCAAAATAAATGTACAGTATCATAATATTGATTTGCTTTGAGCCTAAATGTTTGTTTTGTGTGTATTTATATTTATTAGTGTTTTATGTTGGAAAATCATCAAAGGAGAGTTCGTATTTGTTTACAAGATCCTTCAATTTTAATAATTGTGTTACAAAACCGTCTAAGCTAATATGATTGCTATTAAAGAAGTGGAACAACAAGTATAACATAGGCCTATTTGATAATTAAAGACATTGAGTAGAGTGATCAAACTTGAAAATGCATAGATAAAAGTAATTTAATGTTGTTACACGAGTTAGATCTTAGATAAATGGTACAAAATAAAATAATCCTTAGAGAAAAGGATGTGTTTATAATAAGTCAGTAAAAAAAGTCAACACAAAATATTCAAATCAATTTATATACATGATCACTAAAATAGGCCTACCAGCCTTAATAAGCAAGAACATACCAGTTAAGTTTTACTATTTTAAAGTTTCCCTGAAGTCTAAATGGGTCAAGAACGTTTACACTTCCTAAATGTTTTCCATCCATATACATACTAAAATTGTTTAGTTACAGACTTAAAAAATATTGCTAAAATGACATATTTCGCAAGAAGTAAACATCTACAGCAAGCACACGTTTAACACTTTGGATTTTTTTTTCTGTAGCAAATCTTGCTAATAGGATATTTTCTTTATTCTCTTAATCCAACAGATTCTAGATATTTTAGTGAATTAACATTACTGGTAATCAAACTCGCGCACACAGCTTTATTTAACCTTCTTACACTCAATTATTAACCATGTGTTGAAACAATAGCTACACAAAATTGTCAACTTAAAAAACACTAATACATTAAACCATCTATTATATTTAATAATAATAATTAGATAAAAATCTTATATGTATTTTTTTAAATTAATCAAACTTAACCTAACCTTCCAAGTAGCTACAGTATATTAATTCGATCAAAATAGAGTTTTGGATGAATTAATATATATTTAGAGACCCTTATTTCAATGAAAATTAGTCATGAGTATAGCTGTATCCGAATAGTCCATGGCTTCCTAGTTGGACCCTTGAGTTTTAGACTTGATGTGGTCGTGATGATTTTACACTTCTCAGGCTTTTCATAGTGAAGTGTGCATCAGACCATTCAAATGGCAAAATCCTTAGGCCCACAGTGCTGGTTCCAACCAACGATCTTAGAAACTATGTAAACGCCATTCTTATTTAAAATGGCAGAAATAATACAATTGCCAGCCAAACACCGCAACCGATACCGTGAGAACAGCGCATGGCTGGTGGACTTTGCATCCATGGTTACCAAAACCTCGAGCAGGGCTTGAGAAGGGTGCATAGGCATCCTTCGTGACTATTCAGATAGATCTACACTTGGTAACGTGTTTGCCAATTAAATTATCAAGGGCACAAGTCGAGGTGACGCCGCATAAGTAGATTATTCAGATAAAGCCTATATCTGTCGGCAAGCAGTAGCAACCAAAAGGCTGTGCATCTGATAAAGCTGTTAATTTTATTTAAAAAGAATTGTTTAGGACCCTATTTAAAAAAAATTAAACCAAGCTTATCTTAACTGTCAAAATCTATTAATATTCAATTAAAATAATATTTTGAATGGCTTTACATTTAGAGACTAGTTTTTTCAATGCAAATTTGCCATGGAGTATAATTCTGATAGACATTTTAAATCAATTAATTATTCAGAACCTAAACAATCAATTAAACTATTTTAAGTTAGTGGCTAACTTTTTTGTATGTTTATGTAATTAATAACTTAAAGCCATGAGGTAAGGTGTTTCTTGTAAAGAAAATAGGTTATCAAAAGGAAGTATAATCATCCTCTACCCATGTAAATTTCTAACGAGGTTTTTCTTTTCTGTAATTTCACTCAAATGAATAATGATAGGATATTTAGTACACTTCACTAAACCATACAACTTTTATTTTGGAAATTTTAAGGATATTTTTATTCACCACACTTATAAGAAACTATAGCTTAACTTAAATACTATTGTATTGAGTAGCCTAGTATTACTTTTTTACTTCAAAACCTTAACATACGTTTTGAAAGTATCTTTATATATACTGTATCTCAACTAAAACAATAATGAGATTTAGGACATCAGTTCTAGTGTTATTGAATAAAGGCTCTGCATCAGCTCCCACCTCAGTAAAGTGTGTTCATCATGCCTCAATTTCTAACCAATTTTTCACTGAGGTTATCAAACTCTGGCTCACTGATATTCAGCATCAGGCTATTTGCACTCAGATACACCCTGTTCTGAGAGTTGGCAATGGTTCGAGCAATACTCTGTGCTGCTCGAATTTTACGCAGCTTTAAGTATCCTGGGTTCCTACCAATTGCTTGCCCAAGCATCTTGGCAGCTTCAGCCTCTCCCTCTGCTTGAACTATCTTCTGCTGTCGCTCCTGTTTGGCACGCTCCACAACAAACGCTGCTCTTTGAGCCTCTTGTTGGGCTACCTGCTTTGACTCTACAGCCTCTGTGTACTCGCGACCAAAACTTAGCTCTGTGATGGAAACATCATCCAAGATAATGTTGAAATCTTGTGCTCGCTGGACCAGATCACGTCTGATGAGGAGCGAAACCTGTTGGCGCTGTGTGATAAGTTGAGACGCGTTAAACTTGGCAACAACGCTTTTCAACACTTCATTACAAATTGAAGGCAGTACCTTCTCATCATAATCCAGACCCAGTTGACGGTACATGGTAGGCAAATGAGCTGCGTCTGGTCTAGACAATACTCTAAGAGAAATATTCACCATCTGTAGATCCTTGCTGCCTGTGGGGGAGGAAATTTTCCTTGGCCGGGATCTAATATCATAAATGATTGGATATTGAAACCAAGGGATCCTAAAATGAAGTCCTTCAGAATAGGTTTCTTTTTGAATTCCGCCGAGCCTGCTGAATATGATAGCACGTTGGCCTCCCTCAACAGTATACATAGATTGCATAACGCCTACTACAGCCACACCGGCACCAGCTAGTAGTTTTATCCCGGTTCCAACTCCCTTAGGATTTTTAAATATTCGGCTACCAAGATCACCCAGCTTATTTTGTGCCATTCTAATTGTAGTGACTCAATAATATGCACGTAAAAGTATGATGAAATAAAATTTAACGACGTTGAAAAATCACACCTTCACTATACAGCTAGCACAGATAAATTAACACAACACAAAAGATGTGCTCAGCTTGGGTTAAAATAGTGGTAGAGTGTTTTACTTCAGCATAGGTGCTGCTAACTATATTCTAACGGTACTTGAAAGGAGCTTGCTCGATGGCTAGGTAGGCATTTTATTAGAGTCATATTATTACTACTACTAAATTTTAAGTGTTGTAATAAAACATGTTCAAATTGTTGTGCGAGTGAATCTCAGTTAAACAATATTCATTAAACAATATTGCAGATTAAATCAGTAATATAAATGTTACAGAGCTCTGTACTAAGATCAATAATTTTCTCTTTGTAGTTCAAATTATTTTTAACAAATCACACTATAATAACTATTTTCATTTTAGTTTGTATTTTATTAATAGGTACCATACTTGTTTGATTTTTCGTCTTTAATTATTTTTTGAAACCCTATAATACAATAACTTACTTTAATGTTACTTGTGTAATATAAAAATTAATATCTCTTTGTTTTTGTTTGTCTTTAAAAACTTTCATTTTGCTTATGTATTTTAAGTATATTTTGCTTTTCTTTTATTTTGTCTTCAAGATTATATTAAACATTTATTTTACAAAAAAAAATGTATTGATTAGGTTATGTTTTTTTGATGATAAGTGTATTTTTGTTTTCTTTATAACTCTAAAAGTTGTTTGAATCATAAATAAATTTTGTATTGATTGTAAGTATCCACTACACTGTAAATAAATAGTCACATTGGATGGCCTAGTCTGTCAGGGATTTTAAATAAATAAAGTGTATGTATTTGAATTTTTTTTAAAAAACACTTAAATAACTATATAACATTTTGAAAGAAGCAGCATGATAATTTTTTCAGATCAAAACAAGAGCTGTATAAATTAAGAGTATGGAAAGATTTGTTACCCTATTAGCTTTTCTCGTTCACCTAAATAAGTTTAATATTGGCACCTAGAATATTACGCCCCTGTTCTCAGACGTATATGGGTTATTGTCTACAAACTAGGTATTTTGAGGGTGAAAAATGGAGAAATTCAAATATGAAAAAAAGTACATTGCATTTCTATAATTAAGTTCTAAACATTATTAAAATGTTGACATTTAAAAGAACACTTTTATTTTTTATTATTTTAGTAATTATTTGCAAATATTAAAATATAGATTAAGAGGGGAATGATGCCATAAGCAGGGGGATAACTTTAAGTATAATATGTTTTCAACTAATGTTGCTAACCTTATATTTTAACTTAAAATATGTGTCATAAAATATTTTTCAAACATTAAATCAATAATTGTAAAGAAAGTGAAATTAAAAAACATTTAGCTTTAATGTTGTTCAAATACATAAACTGCAGTTGGAAATTTATAAAACACTCGGTTCCCACGTAACACAAGGGATGGTTCTGGTAGAATTGAAACTATTTGTTCAAATGAAATTTATGAAACATCATCTCCGTCGCGTTTGAAGAGCTGAATTCCTTTTTGGTCACTAACTCTAAAGTACATTACTTTGATATCACCATCTTCCTCTACTTGGTTCTGGCAAATTGCAACGTCCCTATATTTATGATTATGTTTAGAAAATTTGTTTCCAGTTAAATGAATAGGTACAAATGTTCCAGTTTTTAACTTTTCTACTCTTAAAGGGGGCCTATTTTCTGGAACATTGTTTTCATTGCCTTCACCATTCTCACTACTCGAGTAAACATCATCATAACGCAACTCGTTGCAGTGCTTTGGCTGATGAGCAACAGCAAGTTCATTTCCCGCAAAACATGGCATTTTAAATTCATATCTTAATGTGCAATTTCGTATTGTGTGCATCTTTGACACTTAAAACAACTAGCTTTTAGTAAGCTCAGAATACCAGATTTTGCATCCTCAACTACTTTATGTACTTGCATGGTACCATAAAAACGTTTCAAGTATTTTTATTCCAACTGTAATGATACGTTTCAATTTGGTCATTGGTTATTGTAATAGTATCTATTTCAAGAACATTTTCAGTTTGAGTTGTTATTAAGGGTTCAAATGTGGCTACATCAATACCTTCCACCACAAGCCTGTCTGCTGTCCTTTTGCATAATGCCCCAACACCATCGGGAGCACCTTTCCCATGGCCAGCTTCCAAATAATTCCAAGTAAATTTATTTTATTTTGGGTATAATTTATCCAGTTTTGTTGCCAAAACATAAAACATGGCCCTGTTACAATATTTTTTGGCTGAACTATCACTTAAAACGTGAAATGTGTCAACCTCATAATTATTTTCAATGTAGTTCAAAGCTGGTTGGAGGTGAGCCCAGATAGCTGGTACATTGTGGTGGAGTGATTTTTATAACGTACTAAGGTATTTAGTTGTCAACTCTCCATTAGCTTCTCTCGAGTAAACAACAGTATGCAGTTATATCTGTTGTCATGATCCACCAAAGTTAAAGCTTTGAGTTTCCTCGACATATTTTAAAGAGTAGTTTTCGCTGAAGTCCCTATGAACTAGAGCTTCATTTTCTGCAAGTTTTGTTTTCAATGTTACTATCTCATTATGTTGATGTAGTGGTCTCCCTTCATGCCTTAAGAAACATATTATATGCTTCTCAAATTCTTGCACCATATCATAGATTGTGATTTCGATCAGACCTTTAGTTATTTTTACAGCAGTTTTTTTCTTTTAGTATTTTTGTGTCAAAGAAACTTTCTTTCTTTGGCATCCATTTGAAATATTGTCCAGCTGAATTGGCAATAAAGTCACTATATGAAGATTTACGACCCATAAAAATGTCATATTGACGTAAAATACATTTTTCAATTTTGTTAACAAACCAGAATTCTTCCACAATACCAGCAGTTGTATTTTCCCATAAAACACCTACCGTGAACAATTCCTTGATCAATAGTTCCATGTTTACATGTGTGATACACTTACAAGTACGTCGACCACTCACTCTCATTGGTTTCACCCAAAATAGATGGTGTCTGTAAAAAAGTTCATAACTAACTAATTTACCAGGATAGTACCTCAAAAAAATCTTATAAAGGTTTCTCAATGTGTAATTCAGATACCGTTTTTATTTTGTCACTTTTTTGTTTTTCTTTTTATGACAAATTCGACTGTTGCTGTCCAATTTAAAAAAAATTCTATCTCATCCTTTCTTATGTTCGTTAATTGGAAATATTTTTTCGTCTTTCTCTCATTTCAAATCAAAAGGTTTGCTTCCAATTGTTGATAGTGCTTGTGATATTTCAAAACATTTGAACACTGCCTGTAAAGACGATACCTTTTAATTAATTTCCCTCTAATAATATTTTTTAAATAATTGCTTTTCTTTGTCTGAATCTACTTTATTATAGTTTCCATTAAGTTGATCTTTGATAGCTTCAGCAAACAGAAGTGTCCTAACAACTTAAGGACTTAGCCTTACCTCTTTTCTTAGCATTTGTTTAACACGGGTGCTGGGAGTAGGTGGGCAGTGACTTTTATTTTTCTGTAAACGTTCACATATTTTCCTGTACTTTTGGACATACCTTCTTAGTTTGTTTATCAACTCGTCCTTTTTCTTAGACTCTCTATTACGTCTTTTTCTAAATCTCGTAGCTTTTTTTCTTTACAGATTTTGTTTTTGTTGTTGTTGAAGAACCTATTTCAGAAATAGAGTTTGAATAATCGTTATCTTGCAAGTAAGTCTTTTGATTCTATTTTACTTTGAGGTTACTTCTGCAATATTTAGAAATATTCCTCCATTATTTCCGTTTTTTCCTTTGTTCACTTGGGGTTTTATCTTTGATAGATTTTACGATTTTCTTCCCGTTCTTCTTCAAATATTTCAGCCCTTCCTTTTGTCTTTGCTCTTCTCTTTTCACTGAATCATCTTTAATATTTTTATAATGCTCTGCTTTTATTTCCTTATTTAACTTTTCTTCCTCACTAACTATATTTTTCCTACTCTTCTTCATAAGGTTTTAAAAGTACCTAAATAATTATAGATCTTATAATCTCAAGTAGGCTAGGATATTAAAATGGCTAGCTGATGAAAATTTGAAAACAAAGTACTTATTAGGCCTACTTGTTTAAAAAATAAAGAAACGTCATTGATGGCTGAATACAGATATTTTGGCTAATTCTTTTGAGTCAAATTAATAAATTTATATGCCTAGTGTCTTAATAACTACTTTCCTAAATGTATTAGAAGAATAACTAATCCTTTCAAATTGTGAATACTATATCATTTACTCATTAAATAATATAAGCACTATAAGCTAGTTATTAATTTATGTTTTATAAAATAGGTAAACACTAAGAGAAACATGATAATTTGAAAAATATTGTTTATAATACATGAAAGTTCTAATAATCATTCCCCTGGCTTACCTGTCATTCCCCTGCCTAAAGAAAATACAGGGGAATAATGATTATGAGGTTATGAGATTGAATTATCCATATGGTTCATTCTAAAATACTTAAAAATATTTCTATGGAAATATATTATTATTGTTTCTATTGTTGATAACATATAAACTTTATATTTCAATAAATGAGTAATTTTAAACTCACCAGGTGAATGATGCTTTCAATAGTGACAGTGCAATATTTAAGAGCAACAATGAACACAGAAAAGAATATGCACATACAAAGACAAGTATTAGAATAGAAATATCAACTGCACAACTTATTTTAGTTATTTATTCCAACAATAATGCAGCAACCTCTCCCTCTTAGCTGGGCAATTAACTAATGATCTACCATAGAAATCGCAGATTAAAACTGGAGACAAGAGATAAAACTCAAATTAAGATGTTTAAAAGTTTTTTTAAATAAACACTAATGATTTAAGATACATATAAGTAATAGTACTATTATATTGTCTAAAGTTAACAAAAATTGCTCTATTTATTTGAGTATTTAATTGATTTGTTACTGAATATGTAGTTAGGACAATATAGGGATATGATGATATACATATATTTTTTAATTTAAATGTAGAACTAGTAGAAAGAAATGAATGTTAGAATTAAATCAACATTACAGCAACTTAATAAACTTTCAAGTATAAAATATCTACAAAGGAATTATATATAATAAGAGTATGGGGACATTAAAATTCCCAGTTTGTAGAAAATCACCCATATTCAATAACATCCTATTTGTCCTCAGCAATCTTTACGTGTAGTGTGAAATATACTCTCGTTTGCAGGGTTATATTTTGGTTTACGTAGGCCCTAAAAAAAACTCCATGGTGTGAGCCCGCAAGCGAGTTATGCCGATCGAGTGACCACCACTGTCATCGATGGTAGTGCCAACATTTGCAAGCCACATGTGTTATAAAATTTTCTAAAAAAGGGATAAACGTGTTTTACATTGTACCCTTTGACTGGGAATCATATAAGTTCAAATTATTCCAGTTTTAAATATTTTAAACGATGAACCTAATAAATGGCATTCATGACATTTACTTGGGAGAATTTTCTAAAAAAATATTGATAAAAATTAGAATAACTAAACCACTACAAATGTGTACGCAATCAATTAAAAGCAAACCCACTTCGGTGGCCACTTGGGCTAACGATACTCTGGTGCTATACCATAATGCCGATGACGGGGATATGGAGGTTTGAATCTCGATCGGGTGAACTGAGGGTGGTTTTTCTATGTGGTTTTCCACTCTCCTTCCAATCAAGTACGAATACACTTCCTACAAATATAACCTT
The DNA here is from genome assembly GCA_902141385.1 of Timema californicum. NCBI lineage: Eukaryota > Metazoa > Arthropoda > Insecta > Phasmatodea > Timematidae > Timema > Timema californicum. Next base: position 14,740 of record CABFOW010000305.1, read on the forward strand.
ATTAGTGTAATTAGTATATAAGCATCTAGCCCAAACGGGTAGTAAAACGTGACGCAAAAGAAAAAAATAATAGCATGGTCGCCTATCATCTTTGGATCGATGTGCTTTGAGAGCTATATTACTTATAATCTAAATATTATGTATGTTATAAAATACCTTGTTCCAAAGATAGGACGATAAAATAAACTTTCTTAACCTTTACACTTGCGTAGGCGCGAATCGACGTTTCATTGCAATAAGCTATTGTAATGTCATTTATAAAATAACCACTGTACTTTTAACAAGTCCGAATACTTCATAACAAAGTTGATATACGAGGCCACCATATGGATGCATTTCTGTGATCATGAAAATAGTAATAAGTTAGAAAATGAATTAGTAGTGAAAATATTTGTTAGATAAGAGTACACGAGTAGAGAGATGGCTGCTGGTCCTACGCAGATAGCTATGCTCTGCGCGCACCAGGGAATAGGCTAAGAAATGTTTTGAGTGGTCTAGTTTGTGGAATCGCTTTTTGAATTATAACTTTAATATTGGCACATTTGTTCTGTTTCAAAATCATTTTAATTTCTTTTTAAACAATATAAAGAAAATCCTTGCTTCAGGTGCCCTAATAATAGGTAGACCCTAGGCACTGTGCCTCACCTAAGAGTTCGAAATAGTTTACGCACCAATCATTGGCACGTAAAATATTATGGACTGTTAGAATGTATGTATTAGATAGCCTAGGTATTACACATAATCACACGCAGATGTATTTTCACAAAGACAAAAAAAATACACGTTCTAATATATGTACTATGTTTACACATCTATTATTAATGCTAATCCATGCATACAAGAGGAAGGCTGAACCAGACATCCGATTTTGAGACACTCCATACGAGCATCAGTATAATAATAGAATAAGTTTATTGTGGTTGAATGGATCTCTGGTAGCCCTGGTTACAATACTTTGAGTGAAACTTGATTATATTGAGCGTAACTGATTACTTGCACAGTAACGAATCGCTTTGATTTACGGTAATGAATATTGATTTATTATATCACATAAAAATAATTTCCATAGAACGGTTTATTGTTTACAGACGTCTCAATTACATAAAGTACAAACTATGAATGAATTATGCATGAAAGTTATATACATAAAACTACGTTAGAACTGTAGCACTTGGCTACAATTAAAGAAGATAAAGTCGGAGGGAAAAAACAACTAACCCCATTTCACCGTCCCAGCACCTCTTGACAAAAGTTCAGCGAGACAACGAAAACACAAACTAGCATAACCACACCGCGTGATGGATTGACCAAGCCCACCTAGGTTCAAACGGTGGCCACTAGAGGTCATGGGACAACAAAACTTTCCTAAGAGCTTAAGAAAGGAAGTGATGCCTGTTCCACTCTATCCAAGAACATTCCAGTGTCTTGGAATTTGTTATCTAAGCTATTTTTGTCACGCGTATCCCCCCTTTGTGATCCTAATATGCTCCCCCACCTTGTTCCTTTCTTTCCATGTTTCTCTGGGTTTTCAAACATAATATGTATATATTATATAATGGCGGTATGGCAACATGTCCGGCACTCTTGGACGTGACTCTGGATAGGGGATTACCTATCCGTGGCTACAATTATTTAAAATGTACGAACACTTTTCGGCCTATTATATTTAATTGTTTTGGGTAAATTAATAAACTTTGTAATCATAGACTAAAATTAGATTTGATCATATTATGAAATTATTCCAATACTATGTATGATATAGGGATTTATGTTTATTTTGATGAGATTGATTTATGTCTTATTTTGAATATTACTGTTTGGTCTGGAAGATAGACGAAAGAAGTCATAGTAATAAGGTCTGATTTTGTGGTTTGTTAGTGAATGATACTTTTGTGAATTTTCATTCTATCTTTTACAATAATGGGAAAGGTTGTCTTATTATTTGAAATTACTCTTGCGAGTTATCTAGTCTTTTTTATTATATTACGTATTTTAATTGAAGATGTTGTCTTATAAAAACGGAATATGAATTGAAGTCTTTTTCTAGAATAATGACTTATGATAGAGGTCTTGATGACTCATTTTTGAATCCTGTCTAGGTCAAATAATTGTTTATTTACATATATGTGACTTTTGGAGATATATATATAACTTTGTGATTTTTTTTACAAGGGGCTATATAACGTTATTTAACAATTAAGTTTTTTTTATGGAAACTAATGGTTAAAATAGTTCTTTATTTTATCTTGCAAATTTTCAAATGCTATGATATATTTAACATTGATGCAATCTTTATATTCACCTTTCATATACATGATCAATCGTATGCATTTACACACTCTACGACTATCGTAATTATTTTTTGCTACACCATCATATATGGTTTTATCTGTTGAAATACATATATTCAATTATATTTTCCATGCATAATTATATAATAAATACATTTCCTGGTTTTTCCTTAATGTTATCATTAGTTGAGGATATGTGTTTATTTACTTATATGTTTATTATTTCTGTATTATTTTTGGGAATTTAAATGTTTATGAGGACGGCCGTTTGAAAATTATTATTTCCGCAACCAGATGAGTTACGTGCTCTGTGTTACAGGTGTCTGTACTCAGACAATTTGTAACATTTGATGATGTTGCATTATACCACCCCCTATTCTAATCTTCAAGTAATACTACCCACTCCGTATGAAACCGCAATATTAATAAACTTCCTGCAATAGTAAGCTTCTCTATTGTAGTCCAATGTAGAATCCTTCTACAATATTAAACAATATGAAACAAGAATACACTCCTTGCAATCAATAAAATGTGCATGTACTTACCCTTTGTATGTCCTATTCCGGAACTAATCCTTAATTTAAATTTTGTCCTACAGACTTCGCTACTCACCACTATCAGGAGCTTCATGGTCGATAGAAATTTGGTCAGCTTATAATCAACAGTACACTAGACATGACCTAACGTAGCCTAGACGGGATATGAAAATAATCCTCAAACCTAACAACTTCAAACATAAAGTATCATGGGCGTTGTATGAAAATAATCACCAAACCTAACAACTTCGAACCTAACGTAGCCTGAGTGTGATATAAAAATAATCCCCGAACATATAACTTCAAATCTAATATAGCCTAGGGGTGATGTGAAAATAGTCCCAAAACCACCAAACCTAAACTAACCTAAGCGTAATATGAAAATATTCCTCAGACCTAACGTAGACAGGGCGTGATAGTGGAGTTGCTAAGCTTAACAAACGTTTAATTTTTGTTACTGATATGAAATTTCACACATAAGTAATATTTTGTGGTGAGTAAAATAGAATCTAGTGCCACTCTTTTATTTTATTTTACATTTACCAGCTTGAAATAATGGCACCCTAGAACTCGTTTTTTTTTGTAAATATAACGTAAGCCATTCATGTCATAGTGTTTGTTAAACTTATAATAACAAATAGAGGATGACATTGTCTAAAAAAAGGTTCTTATAGCTTAATTTGTAAACTTAACAGTTTTTGTACAATCTTGAAGTGAAGCGTTTAGCATATGTTTAACATTTTTGGAGTTTCCCCTTCAATTATTTTCCTATCACGCCTAGGCTACGTTAGGTTTGGAGTTATAAGGTTTGGGGATTATTTTCATATTTTCCGAGAATACAATCACTATGAAAAAATATGATAACCGAAAGCTAGCAGAGGATTTAAGAACTGCCGAAAGAAAAACCAAATTATTATTTTATTTTGTGTGAAAGTTTTGACTACCAAAAGTGACAATAAATTAACATAATATGTTCATTGCAGATTATGTGGTTTGGCAAATTGATACATAAGATTTGATCTGTTAACATTTGCTAGTTGTTAGTCACCTACACTCCTATGGTGCTTGGTCTATATTATCCCCCGGTTACCTAGAGGCGCCAAAAAGCAATACCGCCTGGGCGCAAAATTTACCTTGGGCCACCCCTGACTCTATGGCATCAGGAACTAGGAACACTGTTACAGAAAAATTGAGATAAGAGAAACATCTTTGTCAACCATAGAGCATAAGAATCAAATTCCTTTTCAAAAACCTGTATTAAAAAAAGTGGTGTAGTCGTATATTTAGCAATGACGGAACACAAAGTCGTAGCAATCCTAAAGTTGAAGTAGGGTTTTAGGACCCCCAACCACCGTATGTGAAAGAATTGCCTCTAGAAGCTATTTGGAGCATCTTTTAATAATTACTAAGGCAGAAACTTACTTACCCCACTTCCCCTAAAATTCCAGGAATTCACATAGATCACTGAAAATTTCATCAGAATGTATTGATTAATAAATAATATGTAAAAATTTTAACACAATATTGATATAAAATCAATTAGTTAACTTGGAATTGCAAAGTATAAAACTTTACTAAATTTTTTACTTTTTTTTTTATTTCAGGGTGCTATAAACCTCGACATTTATCAAAATTTTGATTTCGAATTTTAGATGATTACAATATTTTCACTCTAAGGTGTCGAGATAAAGTAAGTATTAGTTTACAAAGCTTAGTTACCCACAGCCTTTACCTGCCGTTGTTTTGATTTTATATATTTCTACAGTAATAAACAAACTAAATTAAAAAAATTCACAATTGACTGTAAATAATGATTTATTAAGGTAACTCCGGAACATTATACTTTAACAGGAATTTGAGCACTTGTTATTTGACTTTATACGTCATTCAATAAAACCCCGAGATTGCGGCTCAAATTTCGGCATCACTCCTTGGCGAGATAACGGTGATAGTTTGTATTTTGTTGAGTAGCAAGCAACAAAGTTGAAAGGATTTGGAGGGGGAAGGCAGCCTGCGTGTGGAATGTAAGGACATTCGGAAAGGTGCTATAGCATAATGGGAGGGCGGGGAGGGTCTGTGTGTCGATTGCCGCAACTACACCAGTGCACCTATAGTGAGGTAATAATACATGGAACTACTTGGTAGAGATATTTGCAAAACCTCTAGATATCCATTCGAATCTTAAGATTGAAAATAAAGGAGGGATATTACATTTTACACTCTGTTACCAAGAAGTAGGTCATCTATTATATTCATGACATTAATACATTAGGAACCAAATAAAAACAGAATTTTATTTAATATTACCAGGTACAGACAAAACTTAAATTATGTTTAATTCAAGTTTCAAAAATATAGTTTAATTGACATTGTTTTTCGAATGAACACTTTCTTGAATTATGTTTAAAGACATTATCTAGTAGTGAAAGATTGTAGGCATTTTATATGAATAAAAGACAATCGATTTAATTAAAACCATACACACTACGTTTCATTATCAGCCGATGCAGTTTTCTTTACTTTTCTTTACTTTATGTAGCCATTATTGATTTGTACGTTATTATGCTATAATCTATTTACTATGTGTTATGCATGAATATACTCAAAGCGTTACCATCAAAGCTCATTAAAAAAGCATGGGTTTTGCTATCCTAGAGATCACGAGATGAAATCTCATCACTTTCAACTCTTTTTTTTAAACATTAACTTTTCAAAACAAAAAAATTTTAAAGTGATTTTTATTTTTAGTACTTATCAAAAAACATACTTTGTAAAGAGACTGTGAATACTTACCCAACATTCTTGTTCAAAATAGTTAACAAGCTAAATTAAATCTTTAAATTCATTTAAAATTTGATGTATACAGGTGTTAATTTAAACAAAATATTAGTGAATTTCAGAACATTAAACATTTTTTTTAAAAAGGGCCAAGCAAGCTAATTATTATTGAAATAATGGGCCCTTTGTACCATTTTAGAGAAATATTGAGAAATAAAAAATGTAACTATATTGGTACTATAATAAGTGACAAATATTTCTTATTCAATATTTTTAAAAGTGTACAAGGATTTATTTTGTAATATCAAACTCTGAAGACAAACACGCTATAACATAAGCTACAGTAAATAGAGTTTGAATATTAGGTAACATTTAGAATACATTTTTATAATTTTTTAAACAATCGTATTTGCTGCAAACAAATAGAATATTTAAAACTATTAGAATACCTAGATTGTTTTTCACGGTCCACTTTGTTTAAGGGAAGAGTTTTAATTTGTTTAAATATTTAATATACTGGTGCGTATGCATACTATCAGGCGGGTATCTCGAGATTGACCAGTGGTATGCTTTTAATTTATTATTTTATGCACTTAAATATCTCTTGTTACTATCATCGTGAAACTATATAAACATACGGTAATATTATCTTTAATAATATATTTTATCACCTTTAACCAATGTTTGCAATAAAAAAATCTTCTCCTAGCTGTCAGTTACCACAATAGTAATTAATTGATTTTAGCTCTGTGTGGTGACCTTATCTCTGTATCCAACCTACCTTTATTCACACCATGCAATCCTTTGCTAGATAATACAGAATTTCAAATCATTCAATTCCTTCTAAGCTTAATCTATCTCTGAACTAAAAAAACATTATTACATAATAGTTTTAAAATACTGATCTCGTTTGAGTTTTTGTTTAAATTATACTCTCCTAAAGGACCCTTTAAAGTCAAGGCCTTCCCTTAGGCCCTTGTGCCTCTCCCCCTGCCATCTGTCCATAAACTTAGGGTAAATAAATGGATTTTTAAATCATTACCAAAAACATGCAGTGTTTTTATACCACCTTTTCAAATTTAAATTCAGGGGCAAATTTTTTTATTTAAAGGTTTGTATGTACATAATCCAAAGAGCTGTTTTCTTACATTTCAAATTTTCCATTTAATGGAGACATATTATTTTTTTACAATATTTTCTAAGAGTCTGATTATAATTACTTCTATCTTAAATTTTATTAAATTTTAAATTCTCTCTATCTTTTAATTTTTACATTTAGCGCTCTGATCGATAGGATTTAGAACTAAATAATCCCATAAATAATAAAGAAATTTATTTTATCCTTTGTTGACTTAAAATGAGTAATTTCTTTTTCTCTTAAAAAATTACTACTCGTACATTTCACAGTATTAAAACAATTAATAAAGTATCTTATAAAATGCATTCAAGTTGTTAATTTTCTCTAATGCATCTTTTTCTTCTTTATTGTGTCGAATTGAGAATGGTTATTTCATAGCACCATTAATATTTTCCAAATGTTTAATTCTTGGGTCAGCATTACCAATTAAAAGGACTAGGCTTGTTCCTATATTTACTTTATTTTATGTTTTTGTACATTTCGATGAACTCATCTTAATAAACCTCAGGTATGTATTATGCAAAATGCCTATACAACACTAAACATTCATATAAATCACTTCTTGAGAATATGAATCTATACCCTTAGTTTCGTTGAAAGAACAGACAAAATTCAAACAACTTTGCAGCCAACATTGGTAAAATTTTACTATATTATTAGAATTATTGGGTCTAGTACGTTTTATACGTCCCCTTTTCTTTCTTAAGCTATCAAGATTGATTTCAGCCGTACATTATTCCAAACATTAAAACACTTAGAATCGATTTGAACCAAAAAACTTTTAATACAAATAAGTAAAAACTCCAGTCACCTTTTAGTGACGGGTATCTTTTGATCGTTCCAGAACTTTTTACACATTACACTAAACCCCAACTATAGGCCTAATTTATATGGTACCATGTTTACGCTAGGCATAAAAACTATATAGCGACCACAATTAACTTTACTTCATAGTAAATTTAACTTTAAGCTATTTGACTCAATGTAGGTAGTCACAAGTATCCATAATTAAATGATAGATGAAGTAAAACATAATATTGATGATGTCATTTAAATAACACAACTAGTTTATATTAATTATTATGACACACATCCAACCCAGCCTAACCTAATCCTTTATTACTGTGACACTTCACCAACTCAGCTTAACCTAACCTTTTGTATGCTAATAGTTTAAATTTATAATTATAAGTAAAATAAACTAGTCATTATTAAGAATGATAATAGTTATCTAGCATCACGTCACACTGCCCATCTGGGTTATACGCTAAGTGCTAATTACATTAATGGGTTAGGAATTTGTAAGGTTGAATATAGTGATCATGGTGGCTACAGTCAGGGAAAACCTGGAAAAGTCAGGGAATTTTTGGATGACAGGGAAATGTCAGGGAATTTAACTAAAAATAGGGAAGGAATTAAATGTCTAATATATCCCATAAATTTTTTAACTAAACACTAAAACAAAAGTTAATAATACCTAAATAAAATAACATTTTAATTTTTAAAATAACTGACAAAACTGTTATGTTTAGTAGATACAAACTTTTTTAATATGTGATCAATAATAAATAAACAAAAGTCATCATTCACCATACAAACTGGAAAAAAGTAGTAGGGAAAATTGAAAAATATTGCCTGGAAAAGTCAGGGAATTTTGTAAAATATGTTTTGTAGCCACCCTGTGAATCCGCATTTGCGTAGGGGAGAGTGGAAAACCGTTTAGGAAAAGCCACCCCAATTTCACCTGAGCGAAATTTGAACCTAGATCTTCCTGTCTTCGGCATTTTAGCTCAACACAAAACTAGCGCATCAGCTAACTATGTCATTGAGGCGGGTGAGTCAATGTAATAATTAAAAACATGAACAGTACACATCATACAATTATGTCATTGCCATTTTAGTGTGCACTGCCCACGCTCACGAGTATAATGCAAAGCTTCATGGGATGATGTCATCCATCCAGTACGGAATCAAAGGAAAGTCATATGTCATTGCCAATATTAATACATTTCAAAAGTGATTTGGGTGATGTGTTTTTGGGTTTTATTTAAATATAGTATTTAATAAAAGTGTAAAAAAACTTTCTAAATCTCGGTGTCATTTGATTCTAGGTACTAGTGTGCATAATAAAGTGAATAAAATATCCATACATGTTTGGTAGCTAGGCCCTACTATTTCAGTGAAAAATAGACAAATGTGGAACAGATAAGGCGTACTAGACCTGTGCTATTCTTTATATGAATACAGCCTATTAAAAAAATTTAGAAACTAACTTCTACTGTTTTTCTTACCAAAATCATGCTATACACATTTGTGTGGGGAAAACCATATATAGGAAAGAGAAAGACCACCCGCATTTCACCCGATCAAGATTGAAACTCCGGTCTCCCTGTCCTTGGCAGTCTAGCTCAACACTACTAGCGCGTTAGCTAGCCACGCCACTGAGGTGGGTTTTAGTGAATTAAATTTAGTAAAATTAATAGAAGAACAGAACTTCTTAATTAGGTTTTCAAAACTTATGTTTAACCTAAGACTTATTAATTTATTTATAAAGTAGTATCAAGTATTTATAAAAAAGTATCAAAAATCAGAATATGATGGCCGATTCTCGATTTTTTCAATAGCATTAAGAATTGAGGGTAATGGGGCATCAAAGAATAGAGTTTGACATCCCTATTTAAATACATAATAATCAATTATATATTGTAATAAGCTTTCCACAGCTTTTCAAGAAAGAGAGTGCCCTTCAACTCTCATTGACTTACTTAAATTTACAAAGCCCTCTCAAATGAATTGACACATCACATACAATTTTCTGTTGACATTCCTTTCATCATAAAATACCACATTGGACTGAAAAGAATCTACACTATTCTCAAGAATGACTACCACTTAGACACTAAACCTTCTCCTCCAAGTATCGCTTTCAAACAGCTTCATAATCTTAACAGCTTTCTAGTACACACAACATTTATCGACTCCAGAAACAACTTTGCGTCAACCCACACAGAAAAAAGCTCACATCTGTGTATAAAACAACGCTGCAATATCTGCAAGATCCACTCACTCCACGAGACCTTCAATAGTAAGAACAGAATGAAATAATATACTCCATCCAAGGCCACTTTGACTGTAATGCATCCAACTTTATAAACTAACTTCAATTTAATTTTTGTGACACAGAATATATTGGACTCACAATAGGCCCTATGAGAATATATGTATGGACAACCATCTGACCACAACAATCGAGATAAATGACTCCAGTCTCTTCCTATGCTAACAACCACAATAAAAACCTTGATATGCGCAGTTAACTCTGGGTGTAGTAAACATTCAGCTAAAGCAAATCTAATTCATTGGTCCCAACTTACATGTATTTCAATAGGGTCAATGTGGGTAATTGTGAAGGCTGTTTATAATTTTTTAATTTTCAACATTAGTGAAAAAAAAAAAATCTGAGAATGTTGCTAGTTTTATATCACCTGCAAAAATTTCAATCATTTATCTTCACTTTTTCGGGTCAAGATTAGTTATAAAAAAACTTATGTTTTTTTAACAAACTAGGGTCACAGAATAATTTTACTTAGTTACAAAAAAAACTTCTACAGGCTGAAACCCAATTTCTGTTGTTTGTATTTAACTATAAGATGATCTGGTTTTTATAAAGTTCTTTTATACCTTGTATTAGTCTCCTAATTTACGAGTTCACAACTACCCACTACTTTTCAATTTAGTAGGTAATTGTGAACATGGCCAAAGTTAAGCCTAAGCCTACCTATAAATTAACACGATATATTGCTGTAAATCAACATATTATTTAGCCTAAGAATTTTCTTTGTTTATTTTTTGTACCAGTAGAAAAGTGTTTTGTACCAGTCAACAATTTTTTGTAAATATATCCTCTGTTTCAAATTATTTCTAACTTTTTTTTTCCTTTTCTGCATGACATAGAATATGGGCAATTGTGAACAATTTGACTATTACGTTTTGAAACTAGGCTAAAGTGAACAGCATAACATGTTCTTCACTCATAAATGCCCACATCTTCCATACCTGTGTAGTAGTTTTCCTAGTGGCATTCACAATCACCCATGATTTCAGGGTAATTGTGAACACAGCTCAGTTAGTTGAGACCACGCTATTGCTCAACCCCGGGTCTTCCTCGGGGAACTAAAATACGTGCGGCTGTTGTTGAGCCGTTCATTCTTGCCTCCGGATGTCGGGATGAGTGGCGGAACAGGTGAAGCTTTAAAGGCGAGTCCCACACGTGCCTTGAAGGACCAGCAAGGGACCGCCAAAAAAATGAATATAAAAAAAGCATCGAGGGCCTTAACAAAGCCTTCGCGCAAGGTTCCAACGACCCAGTCTCTTCAAGTTAAATCAAAGCCTCTCCTGAAGTGGGAGGTCCAGGAGGGACTGGGAAAGGCAAGAGGACCTGAAAAGGTCCTCAACCAATTTTTATTCTCAAGAGATAGCGTCATGGATTGTGAGGATAACTAAACTTTATATTATTTAAGTATGTAGCTACTACATTATAATTGTAGGGGTTTCTATGCTCGTGTAGCGGAAATTAAACAACTAATTTCTTCTCTGCATCCTCCCATCTTGTGTTTTGCAGGAGACCCACCTCTGCCCAACTGACAACCTGATGCTTCGTGAGTACAATGTATATCATACCGACAAGCCATTCTTTGATCAGGCTAGTGGAGATGTGGCTATACTCGCACGAAGCACTATATATCATAAACATATTAATATTGTGTCTGATCTCCAAGTGGTTGATGTCCGAATCTCCCTTGCCATGGAAGTGACAGTATTCTGCATCTACCTCACACCAAGCGAACGTGTTTCCAAGAGGACTCTAGAGGCCCTCTTTATTCAACTTCCTGCTCCTTATATCAGCTTGGGGGATTTTAATGTGCATAACCTGGTGTGGGGTTCTAATTCTACAAACGCCCGTGAGAGGATGGTAGAGAATATTCTTGTCTCGAGAAACCTGGTGTTAATGAACACCAGGACCCAAACACACTTCTCCACCTTTAATGGTGTATCCTCTGCCATCAGCCTAGTTTTATGTAGCCCCGGGATCACTGCTCACTTCCTTTGGGAGGTTCATTTGAACCTATGTGGCAGCGATCTTTTCCTCATTTTGCTTTCACCACTTCAAGATCCTCCCAGTACAGCAAGACTACCCCAGTAGGTTATCAAATGTGCTGACTAGAATAAGTTCTGTGAGCGCGCCATATTTGATGAATCCCACTCTCCTGACGTCGATGTTAAGGCTGGGCATTTTACTTCGACGGTGACCGCGACGGCGAGGATTTACATCCCTAAATCCTCACCAAATCCGCACCACCATTCAGTTCCCTGGTGAAATGAGGAGTGTCAGTTGGCTATTTCTGACCGTCGAAGGGCCCTGCGTCTCTTTCATCGATGTCCTACTTTGGAGAATCTTGAGTCATTTCGGATTCTACGTGCTCGAGCTCGCCATGTTATTCTACAAAGCAGAAGAGAGTCTTGGAGACAGTTTATTTCTACCCTTACAATTTCCACTCCCACAACTAAGGTTTGAGACAATATTCATAAATTACATAGTAGCAAACATTCTATTAATAATATACCTGCCCTCATGTCTAATGGTTCACGGGTCTCCTTCCCTGTGGAGGTTGTCAATGTATTGGGCTCGATGTTTGCTGCAATCTTTAGCACTGTGAGGTACTCTAACAAGTTCACAGTGCATAAGCGGAGCATCAAGCGCCATATTATTGATTTTGGTCAAAATTGGGGGCGAGGGGGAGGCGTATAACTACCCCTTTACTATGGATGAATTGACCTATGCCCTGTCCTAGGCGGTCAGCATGGTTTCCGGTCCTGATGACTTTCACTATGAGATGTTGCGCCAGCTGCCCCTTTCCAGACAGGTATTTCTTCTGGAACTCTACATTAGTATTTGGCAATCTCATCAGTTCCCATCACTATGGAGGCAAGCAACCGTTATACCAATTCCTAAAAGTGGCAAGGATAAATTATAGCCAATTAATTATAGACCTATGTCCTTAACTAGTTGTGTATGCAAAATATTGGAAAAAATAATCAATAAACGATTTATATGGTATTTGGAATCTCGCACTCTATCTAATATCCAATGTGGCTTTCGCCATAACCGATCCACTGGATAATCTTGTCCGTCTCGAGATGGCTGTTCGTGATGCCTTTCTCCATAAGCAGCATCTTCTAGATGTCTTCTGTGATCTGGAAAAAGCGTACACCACCACCTGGCGTAACGGCATATTGAAAACCCTTTTAAATTGGGGGTTCTGAGGGAACCTCCCTGTTTTTATAGATAATTTTATGTCAGATAGACACTTCTGGTTAAGGTTGAATAACATCTTATTCGATGATTTTATTCAAGAAAATGGGGTGCCTCAAGGTAATATTTTAAGCTGTACGTTGTTCACTATTGCGATAAATATCATTGCAGACAACATGCACTTACCTGTTCGTTCATGCCTTTTTGTGGATGACTACACAATTTATTGCAGTTTGTCAAGTCTCCACAGGGCTGAACAGCAGACTCAAATCTCTGTAAACAATCTATGGATATGGGCATCGCGTAATGAATGCCTTTCGCTTCTCCGTAGCCAAGACAGCAATCGTCCATTACCAGAGATTACGCAAAATACAAGCCAGCCCCCAATATTTTAATGAACCACATTGTTTTACAAGTCTCAGAGACCGTAAGGTTTCTGGGACTTTTATTTGATTTTAGATTAACATGGATCCCCCACATCAAATACCTGAAGATTAGATGCGTAAAAGCACTGAATCTGCTTAAAGTAGTTAGTGGTCGCTCTTGGGGTGCTGATAAGGAAACCTTGATGCACCTCTGTAGGCCCTTGGTGAGATCAAAACTTGATTACGGCAGTTTTGTTTATGACTCAGCTAGACCTTCTGGCATTAAAGATGCTAGATAGTGTCCACCATGCTGGAATTTGACTGGCTACTGGTGCTTTTCTTATCAGTCCTGTTGTCAGCATCTGTGCTGACGCTGGTGAGCCCTCTCTCTCTTACCGGTGGTCCTATCTACTGGCATCTTATGTGTCGAAGCCGCATTGCATGCTAAAGCATATTGCTTACCGTCCTGTGTTCCTTCCCCCCAATCTTGTGTCTTGTATGAAACCAAATGCCGTAGTGCAAGGCCGGTTGGGATCCGGATGCTATCGGTTTTTGACTTGTGTGGGATAGTCCTGCCAAAGGCTATCCCCACATCTCCAGGTCGAATTTCTCCCTGAAAAATATGCTTCTGAAATGCCATTTTTATCTTGCCAAGTTCCCTTAAGTGACCACCCCACATGTTATATATGAGATGACCTTAACGAGCTCCTCTCCACTCGCTTTCAGGGTTTTCAGCACATCTATACGGATGGTTCAAAATGTTGGGCCTCTGTGAGATGAACCTTTGTTGTGGAGGGAAACAATTTTAAATCATTGTGTTTTGTTTATCGAAATTGTCACCATTCTGCTCTCATCTGCACGAATTCCATGAGTGCTCTGTTGGCATTGTCCACTTTATATTCCTGGAATCCACTCGTGCAGATGATACACAAACAAATTTAAAAAATTGATTTACTAAACACCCAGCTCGCCTTGTGGTGGATTCCTGGTCATGCTGGTCTTTCAGGAAATAAACTAGCGGACCAGGCAGCCAAGGAGGCAGTCCCTCTTGCTCATGAGGTGAGTTAGGGTGTCATGTTTTTAGACCTGAAGGGTTATGGTCAGCATGTGGTCTTATGCACCTGGCACGAGCAGTGGGTTTCGACCCTTGATCAGAACAAGCTGCGGTCCATCAGGGATGGTGTGTCGCTGTGGTTCTTTTCTATACAAATGTCTAGAAGAGAGGAGGTAATCGTGACGAGACTCCACGTCGGCCATACATTTCTAACCCATGGATTTTTATTAAGAGGGGATCCACCTCCACTGTGTGAATTTTGTGATGCTCCTCATAGTGTGTATGACATTTTAGTGGAGCGCCGCAAATATGCCCCTATTCGCCTGGCTCTTGATTTTAAAGGTGACCTTCATTTTTTTATTATGTGACAGTGCAGAAGGAGTTATTTGTTTACTCCATTTTATACGCTAGACAAATCTTTTTAGTGCTATTTGAGTCTTTCGTAAAGTGATTTATCTGGATTTTATCTCATATTGAGACATTTATAATATTTTATTATACCTTAATATGTTTTTTTTTATCATTTTAACAATCTTAGTTTACTTTAACTTGTTTGTTTTTTCTTTTTAATGGAATGATACATTTGTGGGTTTTTTTTAGTAGGTGTATCACTTATATAAGTTTAATAACCCACATATTGTATTTTAAAATGTTTCTTTTATATTCTTAATGTAGTGTATACGCCTGTGGGTTTTTTTTCTAGCAGGTCACTCTTATAATTGTAATAGCCCATTTGAGCACTCCCATGGATTATCTCAAATGGGTATTCTCTCATATTGAGATTTTTCAAATACATATTTTAAGTATTTTATATTGTCTTTTATTTTTATCTACCTGCTTATTCTGACAAGTGGACTATTTATTTTGATTTTCCCTATGGGGATTTTACTATATCTTTATAATTTTGAAGGCCCTAATGATCTCATTGTGTCAACAGGCATATAAACAACAACGATGATGATGATGATTGTAATGATGTTAATGATTAATAATAATATTATTAATAATATTAATAACAATAATAATCTTTCATGAAAATACAAAACTTGTTGATAAAGAAACAAGAATATCCATGAAATAATTTGCTAACACCTTCTACCCAAAAGTTTCCAGTCTAATACTTAAGAACCCTTATTACATTATGACTAAAGATGTTAATTTTTTGTTATATATATATATAAGTTTTTAAAAAAATGATTTCTGTGTACCTAATATTTTAAATTCTTTCAAACCAAAAGCTTTTTTACTTAAATTGGAGCAACAAAAACTGTTGTACAAGGTTTAGAAAGAATCTTAAATATGACAAAATTGAAATAATGTTATAATCAATTTGTTACATCAAGAACATTTGGCTTCATTGTCATTGCTAAAGATTATTTGTATATCTCTTAGATTACTGTAGGCCCTACAAATTAAGCACTTTGCAGAGGTTCAACAGAAAGTTGACACCAAATCTGATTTGTTTTTCTAGAGAGAAGGAGAAATATTCTAAGATAGAGAAAGCGCATGTTAACAGTTTGAATCTGACTTACGGCAACAATTCTGTGGAATAGGAGCCAGAAGGAGAAGACTGACACACAATTGCAAACATTGGTAAGTAGATCGTTCCAACTTAAATTATTTAATCCTTATATAGGGTGGTAAATGGCTAGTAATTTTGCCTTTGTTTTGGGATTCAAACATAGCCTTTATAAATATAAAAGAAATATAATGTTTCTATTGAGAACACATTGATTATTGGATCATTATATTGTGATCACATTGTTTTGATTACCAATTTTTTTTTTGTCAATTGGTATTGATTATCAAATCCTTCTAACCTAATTACATTGCTCTAATGTTTGACTCAAGTGATGATAATATTGAATCAATTATCATAGTTTTATATTTTGTTCACATCAAATTTATTGCAGAATCTTTCCATTGTAATCACATTGTATTGGTACTTGAAGTTCCTTATTATGGTAATACTACGGAGTAGAGCGCTTGGGAATGGGCCATTTTAATAACTGTGTAATGCAGCTTTAAATAATTTTAACCCCCATACAAACATATCTATCTAAGTGCTACAACTATGCCATTTATCACTTTATATAAAAGCTATTTCTTAAAGTTAACATCCTTGAGATTGCCACCTTCCCTTCTTATGCATTCCTGCATTCATGAATGCAAGTTTGTCGTAACTCACTGCAACGTCCCATTGGAGATTGATTAATCTTTTCACAAATCCTAGCCTTCAATTCATTAATGTTTTGAGGACAATGCGGAAACACTTGCATTTTTAAGTCCACGTAAAAT
Organism: Timema californicum; assembly: GCA_902141385.1. Classification (NCBI taxonomy): domain Eukaryota; kingdom Metazoa; phylum Arthropoda; class Insecta; order Phasmatodea; family Timematidae; genus Timema; species Timema californicum. The sequence goes on from CABFOW010000305.1 coordinate 31,513, forward strand.
GAAATCGCACGCCGAAAGATCTGGTGATCTCGCAGGCCAAATGATAGCACCATTCCTGGTCATGAGGTAGTTTTCAAAAAGCTCTCGTAAAGCGGTGATTGAGATTATTGCAGTATGAGCTGTAGCTTCGTCCTGCTGAAACCATGTGGATTTGTTCACTGGCTAGTTCTCTGTTCATCACTTAGAAACGCTTGAACCATGTTGACATACCATTCTGAAGTTACAGTCACCACATACTTGTCATCCTAGGGGGGCTTTAATTCCATTTGATGACACCGCACACCACACTGCACTTTTTCACTGAGTAATGGCCCTGGTGTAAAAAGCGCAGCCCAATATTGAAAGTAGTGTTTATGTAACATAAACATTTATATAAAAGTGGGCTTCATCAGACATCCAAAGATTTTCTAGGAAATGTTTGTTTTCATAACATTTTGCTAAAAAATTGTTCAGCAAAAATAACTCTCCTATTGAAATTACATGCTTTCAATTCCTGGAATACCTGAATCTTGGACGGATGTAGCTTTAAATCTGAGAACAATATTTTGCCCAAAGGGTGGTGAGACAAACCTAATGAGATTGTCAGCATGCAGAACGCTGCGGACTTCGCAGGAACAAGGCTCCGACTGCTTTGGTAGTTTCTGGCGTTTGAACATTATTTCTTGGACCTAGATGCTTCTTTCTCAATACTATTATTTAGTACCACTTCTTACTACCCGTTCAAGTTATCCTCTTTTCTCAATGCTGATCTTTTTGTTTCAAAGTCTGAAATCCATGTCTTTACAACGTGAGATGACGGAACAGGATCATGACGCTGAATTTTAAAGTGATGTTGTAGTTCTTGTCATGCACTTTTATAACAATTTTTTTTTTGTAATATGCACACCTGACTATTGCTCCATGGCAACTAAGCGGCATGGACTAGGGAATAGAATGACGTCATCACAGTCTTGCCAACTTAAACTATAGCCTTGGAATGAATTATTCAAAATCACCCATTCTCGGTCACCCATTCTCGGTCACCATCCTTTATATCGATTATCATATCTTCCTATAGTTAGTGACCCCATCATATTGACTATCAAATCCTCCTATAATGACCCCATCATATTGATTATCAAATCCTACTGTAGTGACCCTATCTTATTGATTATAAATTTTGTCTCTTGCACTCAACATTGTGTCAATTATTGGATCCTTTTATTGTGACCACATTTTATTGATGATCAAGTCCTTCTATTAGGCTCATCGGGTGACCTGGCAGTCTAGGGGTAAGGTGTCTAGACTTCTATGCTGGCGGCCGGGGTTCAATCCCCGGTCCCGGCATAAATTTATCTGATTACCAAACCCTTCCTTCACCTCTGACGAGACATCTTGTGAATGTGGGGAATGCCAGGTCTCCACCGTGGTTCGGATTCCACGTTAAACTGTAGGTCCTCCATTTCATCTCGCAATCACCCTACCATTACACATTAGCGTAAGTGTGTATAACCCGAACGGGTAGTAAGACGCGGTGCTAATAATAATATTAGGCTAATCCTATATTTTTTGAACTTGGTCATGCTGACACTGATTTTACATATTGTTGGCAGTAATATTGATTTATGACCATAAATAATTGATTGATTTATTTTAACTTGTGTTGTAATCAAATTTTAAGGTGTAAAACAAATAATAGTTTTTAAAATACTTTGTGTTAGTAAACCATACAATGGTAAAGATTGTGTGTCAAGTTCTCCCTCATATTCAATTGAATGGTGTGTATACAAACAATAACATTGATAGGCTATTTAAACAATATATAATAATTATATATTTTTGAGAATCTCTTTTAAATTATTATTTTTTAGGGTTGCACTGATCAGCTATTTTGCCGATCATGCTTATGCCAATTATTTGTATTAAGCCATTTACCAATGTATTATTTTTTTCTTTTTATCCTTTCACATCCACTTGTTTGCCAAATGTTGATCATTAGCTTAACCCATTGTGCCATTATCAGCACAATCGGCTGATTATCAAATTGGCACTGCATCGGCCCAGGCCTAATATATATTTTTTTGTTAATTTTATATTTACCTTTCCTCATATGTATGATCAAATCATTTTAATAGTTGTGTCATAAATATTTTTTTTAATCCACATTTAATATTCATATTAATCCTGTGGGGCTGAAGATAAAATTTATAAGAAGTATAGCTACTTTTGTTTGGAGGGGTGGTGGAAAATCATTTAGTATAATACACTTAAGTTCACCTGGCTAAGATTCAAATCTCAAGAACCTTAAAACTGGAAAATCATCAAGAGACCCACATTTTCCACATGTCCACTGGTGCAGGTAAAATACAAATTAATATGAATTAAAACATTTGTATCATTGAGAGTATATCTATAAATAGTACAGTAAAATAAAATATCAGGAAAAAATTATCCCAGAAATAATTAAATTGTTGTTTGGAAAAGCTTAGAAACATAATGTATACTTAATTAAGTGAATTACTGGGGCCACCATGAGCTTACAATCGTAAACTGCAGCACACCTTGATCAATAGAGGCTACCTTAAACAGTAGTCAGAAATAAATTTGATATCTTACAAAATAACACATCTACAAGAACTAACAAAGAAGCACCATGAACTCTCTTGTTACTAGTAACCTCCTGACTTTACAAAGTTATTAATCTTGTAAACTGCTTGCTATAGTTGCTTAAAACTAAACTATTGACACACTATTCTTTGCCCCCGTCCTAAAATACAGGACTGTTTAATATATCTGTATCCAAAGCCTCATGTCACCATAATTATACTAACCCATCTGGGGTATTTGAGAAATAAGAATAGTGAAATTAAAGATATTTGATAAATTGACTAATTGACTCTTTGAATGTGGACTATGATCATTTTTTCTGAATGTGGTTTAAAGATAACATTCAAATAAGTAAAACAAAGCTCCCTCAGCTTAGTAAGTGCATTTCCCTCAACAAAAGAACATGGGTAAAATATGTATTTGAATCGGTTATTATAACTGTCATATTATGATTAAATACAAACAAAGAAAAATAAACTATGACTAAGAAAGCTATATTATATTTTAACCTTCTATATTTTATTGCAAAATTCAACATATTACTGAACAAAATCCAATCATTTTATGTACCACAAATCATAGTATCTAATCATAATATTCAATATCATACAAAATTATGCTAGTCCTGAATGGTTTATCGCCCACCGCAATGTTTTGTCTACCATTATGAATGGTAATAGGATATGTAAACAGTAAACAGTGATGCATCATCTACCACAATGTATTGTCCACCACAAAGCATTTTTCATGATACATCGTGACACGATACATTGTCTACCATACACTGGATCATCCACTACGATGTATTGTCTTTAATGATATATCGTGGTGGAGGATTATATAATTACTATTGAAAACAATATATTCGTATTGCCAAATCCTAAATTGTGATATGGGTATATTGATGTAAATATTATATCAGTTTTTTGCGATATATGAATATGTCGCCCAGCTTTAGTCAGCTGTACAAAGATTAGCTTTCCTAAAATGACTACACACAAATACTGGTACACTTCCCTTAAAATTCAATCTTTGTCATCCCCAACACATTAATGTAATTGGTACATATGTGTATAACTCAAAACAAACAAAAAGAATTAAGATTATTAGTAACAGCGGGATTTTAAATGGGTATAAATGAAGGTACAGCTGAAAAAAATCCACTTGCATTAGTACAAAAATGGAAGGGGATTCATTATCATACATAGTGTACCTAGCTGAAATTCAAGCCTCAACCTCCTTGTTACCAGCAACTCGGTATATTTCAAAAGTGATGCCTGGATTGTGCGATTCCTATGCAGGTGCGAACACATGTTCGTTAATTAGTACAACTAGTTATATGCAATAATTTATCTATGTTTAAAATGTTCACACCTTTAGTTTACAGCCCATATTGGTTATCTTTTTTAGATTAAATAACAATTAAAGTTGTCTTCTTTCACTTGACACCATCAACGTATCAGAATCATTTGTCTTAAGGCATGTACAGAAAGAAAGCATGTTTCCTCGATTACCAGCGATGATCGATGATTGGCGCTAATTACCCTCATCAATGAGTGTGTGTTTAAAAATGGGACCGTTCATAGTGAAAGCAGGTTCGCGCTAATACTCGGCACCGTCAATTTTACCGGAATGAAAATTTACTTATTTTCTTAGTTGTTAGCGCTGACAGATGTGTTCTTCAATAGAAAATTTGGTTGATATTGAAAGTTTGATTACTTGTGTGTTACACAAACGTTCTATATGGGCAAAAAAAAACTGGAAAAAATGTAGACCTGGTCACCTGCTGAATGCCAAACAACTCGAGTGAGGGGTAACATGGATAGTCAGTCAATCCAGTGAAGGAGTGGTGATAACCGACAGTTAATGAATGCTACCAGATATTCTCTCATGTATTTCGTCAAACCATATGATCTGCATAGCCATTTGTTGAATCATTGTAATTTTTTGCTGTAAAAAAATTTTAACTGACAATTTGTTTTTAATTATTTGTTTTATTATCCATTTTTGCATTATTGAAACACAAACTTATGTAAATAGCCCTTTGAATGTTCACTTTTTTTTGTCAAAGCAGCAGTTTTGGTTCACTTAAAAATGCTTTTTAATGAGAGCTTCAAAAAGGCCATGTTCTCTTCATAAATTAACATGGTGAACCAGATGAAATGACGGTAGTTGGTGTATCATACAAACTGTATTTGGCTGTTTCCCTACGCATGGAACTAAAAGTTTGATTTTGAAACTAAAATTTGGTATGACTTTCTCTAAGTTAAAAAAATAATTATATATTTTATAATCTATGGTAGCCAGTTATAAATAGATACAGGTGTGAATATAATATGAACCTTGGTTAAGGGGAAGAGAATCAAAGCAACACAATATGCCCAAGGTTGATTACTAGTTTACTTGAACTCACTAGCCATTTAATATTTTGAAAAGAAGCTAACTAAATATACTATTGAAGTTTATATTGTTTTGATTCAATCTAAATAATGCCAAATTTTTCCTGTTTCGTAGTTAAATTCTCTGACTTTTCCCTGATTATTTTCTCAGCTTTAAAATTCGCTGACTATTCCAGGTTATCCAAGTTTTCCCTGCTACAGTAGCCCCATGGCTTCTTTGGTGCTGACTGACAGCTAAAAGCTTTAAAAAATTACCAGACCAAATTATGTATCTCTACGCTGAACCATATGATCTGCAAAAACCTGTGTTCAGCATTTGTCACTTCTGACGGTCAAAATTTAGGTATATACCTAAATGTTGACTCTTAGAAGTCAGCTGTGAACTGTCAGTCCGCACCAAAGAAGCCATGGGGCTGTTGTAGCTTAGCTTATCTGCTGAAATAGGACTAAGAGGGATAACAAATTACAGACACGCTAGCCTTAATGTCAGCCTTTAATCTGGTTAGAATATTATAAATATATACAAATTTAGATAATAGCTTTCAAGACATTTCTTCAATAGGATATACAACTAGTAAAAAAAAATCTTAGTTATGGGAAGGATCATCACAAATAATCCAAAAATATTTTCTTTGGTTGTATCTTTATGTTATACCCCACTAATATAAGTACAAACTATACTTTAATTAATGAAATTTAATTTATTAACGAAAACATGTTTACATTTACATGCTTTTACACAATTTTGATTGAGCAGTCAATGCACTTGCACACTTATTACACCTTGGTCCTGGACAAAAACACTACCCACTAAGGGCCAGTTTCATAGAATTATTTCGCTTCAGTGCAGCACTACACTAAATACAAGACGACACCTACCTGAAATCGAATGCGAAATTGGCCCATTCCATTCTGTTACAAGAAGGTGTCATCTAGCATTTAGTATTTTAAAACATTGCACTTGAGGTGTACTAAGTCTGACAATGAGACTGGCCCTAAGTAATAAGTAGATCCAGGTCAATTAAAATCAATCAAACTCTACCTATGTGGTATATATGTTAAGGGTAGTTTGCAAAATCTGGATAATGTAGAGATTAGCCTGAAGATGTTGACATTGTCCAAGGGCAGTGAAAATAGAAAGTAATTTATCTCATTTTCGACCTTATCAGGACAATCCCAACATTAGCCAGCAAGACTTGGATAACATTGAATACTCTTTGTAAAATCAAGCACATGTGAATATGGATTATATCTTGGAACACCATTTTGATTTTTGAAATTGAGTCATAACAATGCACTAAAATTCAAAATGCCTAATTTTGATTCTTTATTTTCCACTAGCCTAACCTAATCAACCTAACCTCAACCCAAAATTGTGGACATTATTCAAGTGCGGGTGGATAATATCAATAAAAACCGGACAAAGTTCGAAAAACATTATTTAATCATCTCTCATTATCCACACATTTTGTATAATTTCAACATTATCTGGGCAATATATACTTTACCCAAATTTGAACTTAAACTGTAGCATATATACCCCATTATTTTAGAGACAATTATGTTAATTAGAGATCAACATAAGCAAATATTTGTTCAATTTTAGCACAGCATTCTTAATACACATTTCCAAGGGCAGCACTGTAAATAACTGTTTTTAGATGTTTAATTTAGGCTTAAAAGAAAATACATGACTTATTAATAACCAATTAATGTATGTCATTAATAATTAATTAATGTATGTCATTAGATCAAGTATGTGGTAAATTTACAAATCAGATAAATCACAAACAGAGAAATTGCTAGTCTGCAATATATTAAAAGTAAGCAACATTTAGAATTGAGATCTCAATGTAATAAAAAAATTACCTTTTCAATATAATCCAACAAAATATATTTTTGGTTTTCCTTAGTGCCATTGAGACCAAACACATGGCTAATAAAATTATTCCTTGTTAATTAAGTAAAGCTCATAAAGAAAAGATTTGTAAACAAATTGGCTATTTTTTCAATCCAACAAATTTATAGTGTTAAATCTGATTCTTTGAGGAGCCATTCATGTATAATGATCACACTGAACAGACACATATACACAACTGTTTACACGTAATAGTTTACACTTACTAGTTGGTAAAAGTTTCATTGTTCCATAAATGTTATCTATAAATGACCTATTTATCAGCTTATTAGTTGGTGAATATTTGTATGTTGACCTGATGAAGTTGTGAGTTTTTGTAACCAACTTTAACAGGGTATTAATAGTATTAATATTGAATATCTGAACACCTCACTGATTATTCCACGAGTTAGTGTGAACTGGGTTTGCTCACTAAAGGTTGCCACCACAATTAATGCATCACTTCTAATTTGTGTTAAATAAACCAATAATAAGAGGAACTGTACTGCCTCTGCCTGAAAAAAGTATAAAAACCTCAATCTATATATAGTTGATTGGGATTAATCTTGCAACTCGGACCATGCAACTACTGTACCAGTTGTTATAGCTATCCTGGCATGTGCACACAAAGTAAAACCAGGGCAATACACAGTTATTGACAAATTAATTATTCACTTCATTGGTCACATGGTCTAAGGTGTCACTTTCACAATAGACTTAGAAAACAAGATTAAAATCCTGATTGGTTGTAGTGAGTTTTTTTTTCTTTCAAGTGTTTCTCACTCCCTCCATACCAATGTGTGTACATTTACTCTAAAGTATACCTTCTTCATACCTGCCTCATTACTTAAATGTATGGCTAGTTGCATTGTACACACTATACAATTACTTGGGACCTACAACCTGTCAATTGAGGCGTGACATGATTATTAGGCCAACAAAGCTGTTGGATTTGTGATTAGCTGCAGGGGCTGACCCTCGACACACATATTGAGAGAGGGTTAGGAGTGGCACTTTCAGAGTTGTCACACTCCTGGAAAACTGAAAAAATATAAGGATTTTTTTATGTTTCTGGGGGGAAAAAAGAAAATTTCACTAACAAAAAAATAAAATATTTATGAATTTGTTAGGCCTACATTAAACTTAATTACTTACTCTATGGCATCATTTACAAAAGTACGCTACCTATTCCTACCGTGAGCTAGTTATATCCAGTCCTCCTCACTACACCCTATCTCTTTCAGGTCCATTCTAATGTTATCCTCCCATATGCATAGATCTTCCCAATGGTTTCTGCCTGTCAATACCATGAACATGGCTCTATAATCTTCCATTCTCGCTATATGTCCTGCTCGCCATAATCTACACGACTTGCTTATTCTAACAATGTCTTGTGATGAGTACAGGATGTGTAACTCATAATGTAATCTCCACCACTCTCCAGCTTTAAATAGTAGTCACTTACATATTAATAAAAATCAAATTGAAGTAATAAACATGCTGGAATACATCTTTTTTCCTTGTAATATTGGGTGTGTATCAACTGAATAGATTGTTCCATCAAAGCCAAATCATTATCTTTCAAACATCAATGGCCTGACTTCACATTAGCCATTTTTATGAAAATCAAAATTTGATTACAAGATACTTCTTATTTTTAGTAAACTTAGAAAAAACAGGGAATTTTGTATTAAAAAAATAGAGGAAACTCTACACTTTGCCCACCACTATTTCATATTTTGGGGGCATATTCAGAAGCAAGCTATTGGCAGACGGTTAAAATACCCATTTGAAGATGGGCTGTCAGTCAATTACTAGATTCGCATAAAATAGTGACTGCCATGAAAAGTTTAAAAATGTAATTTTAACCTTACCTTCATCAGTGACCGCATGGTGTAACATCGGCACAGTAAAATAAACCTCTTCCTAACAGCGTGTGCAATCTGTACTTGATATTTTCTGCGTTTCATTGGAGAAAAGCAAGGAATGTGGTATAATCAATGTAAAGCGGTAACTCTACTTAAAATGGACTAAAAATTTGAATCTGATTTCAAATTGCAATTTAAATTATTACATGATTCATTCCAAATTGATATTACTAATCTAAAGAAATAAATGCCCACTCTTCTGTCTTTGGACCAGCGCCGGCTTGAAGATGTTTTGGTTTCTCTTCACAATCTGGAACACTTGTTGAAAATTTACCAGAATTATTTAATCACAGATATGTGGGAATCTATTCTGAATGTCAACAATCTCCCAAATTTTAAATGTTCGAGTGATCAACCTAATTTCTCAACTTTTACATGGTGTGGCAAATTTCACTTCTCATGTGCCACACCTGTGGTTACATTGAACAATATGTTGCCCACCTCTAGTCTAATATGTCATACATGTGTTAGACTGAATTGTTGGTGACGAGGAGAACAAGGTTCCAATCGCATTCGAATGTGCTGAGGCATTTTTCCTAAATGTTTTGCACACTCCTTTGCCTCAAATGCAGGTACATTTCTTTTAAAATTATACCCTCTTCATTTCTACTTCATTAGCATTATTAAAGTTTGTGTACAACTCAAAGGGGTACAAAGACGAGGTTCCTGCGTGTCCTGAAAAACCTGAAATTTTAAAATATTGCTTCCAGGCCTGGAATTTTATATTTCTGTTTTACTTTTAATCCAATAGTGGTTGGCTTGAAAGGCATTTAGCTATCATATTATTTCTATAAATAACCAAGCAGTTCTAGCCTTATTGAATGGGAAGCAACATAGGTTAGAGTTTGTTTTATTATGAAAATGTATGACAAGATATCTGAAAATAGTGATTTGAAGATAAATCTTTTTAAATAATGTAGATTTAAAATAAAATTGTGCTGTTGTACACAAATTTTCTGTAAACAAATGTAGGTCCTAAAGCCCACAGTTAAAACACAGAAAAATATATCTCAAAAATGTCCAAGGCACATCAGATCAGGGCCCTTCTTCAGCAGAAGAGATGAAAACATTCACTAGCTTATGGCTAGAGATTCTACAAATTCTATAGTGTCTTGTCCAAACAAACTTGTGTCTAGATTCTTGAGTGTAGAAAGACAGATTTTTACTCTTCCCCTGATGTTTTTAGTAGAAATAAAGAAATTGAGTGCTCAAAAAATTACCCTTATACCTTTCCTTGAAAGCATATGCCACTCTAGAATCCTTATTCCTGTTGTTAAGACATTCCAGACACAAATTGCTTGAAAGTTAAAATATTTTTCAAAGCCTTTGGTGCACTGCTTGTGTATTTGTATGAAAGCTTTAATTTTATTTAGTTGTGTACAGGCGTCCCCTGCATATCTGTTAGGTTAAGGACCAGAGCATTGTTGAAAAACAGAAATCGTTTAAATGAGGGACCCAGTCTTTTTTTTTTAGCTTGCAAATGCATTTTTCCACCGAAAAATGTAAATGACACACTATTATCACTTGTGAATCTATTCAAAAGTTAAATAAGACTATATATATATATATGGGAGCAGGCAAAGTGATAGACAACAAAGTGATCGACACGAGCTGGAACTGCTAGACAAGCTCAAGTATAGGAGTACAAAGTGATAGACAACCAAGTGGTCGACACGAGAGGACCAACTGCTCGACAAACTTTGATATAATCCAGTTAAGAGTGGGCTAAGTGACAGGACAGTCAATTCAAATCCTAAATAATACTGTTTTCTAGGTCTAGGTATTGCCTGACCTCCTAAATAACACTATGCTAGGTCTAGGTATTGTCTGACCTCCTAAATAACACTATGCTAGGTCTATGTATTGTCTGACCTCCTAAATAACACTATGCTAGGTCTATGTATTGTCTGACCTCCTAAATAACACTATGCTAGGTCTATGTATTGTCTGACCTCCTAAATAACACTATGTTAGGTGTAAGGGCCAGTTTCATAGTCAAATTTAGTACGCCTCAAGTGCGGCGCTACACTAAATACATGACGACCCCTACCTAAACCAGAATGGAATGGGCCGTTCTCGCATAGGAAATTGACCCATTCCATTCGAGTCTAGGTAGGTGTCGTCTTGTATTTAGTGTACCGCCGCACTTGAGGCGTACTAAATTTGACTATGAAACTGGCCCTAAGTATTATTTGACCTCCTAAATAACACTATGCTAGGTGTAAGTATTGTTTGACCTTCTAACACTATGCTAGGTGTAGCCTACCCTTATTTGCATGGTGGGAGAGTGAAGACCATTTATGAAGAACTACCCTCAGTACACCCGACCGAGATTCTAACCCCGATCTTCCTGTCATCGGCAGTCTAGTCTATTGCGAGTGGGTTGCCTTAGAACATGCTACCCCTGCAGCGGGGTATATAGAAACAGAACAAGAGGAATGAGGGGTGGTGGGGAGCGGAAAAATGTTCAAAAATGCACCTACTTTTTCAAACGCGTGAGCTACATACTAGTAAAATATTTATACTAGCTTTCTTGACTTGATTTAAAAACAAGTTCACAC
>CABFOW010000305.1:43951-85841 GCA_902141385.1 Timema californicum
GGATCCAGACCATCCTTATACCCAACTTTCTAAGCCCATATTTATAACTTTGTTAGTTTTGAAATAACTTGTCTGTCACTTGAGCTCTGTTTACTATATATTAATACCATTGTTTAATTTATGATAGCTTATAACTATATTTGTCCCTCTTTCCCTATTGAAGTTATTTGGATTATCTTCTTTTTTTTATATATGTCTGCTCTGCTTTGGACTTAAAATCTAACTAACTTAACCTAACTTATACTTAGTGCTGTCATCTACACTCTCAGTTTATATCTTTACTTGTAGGGAGTCCCATTTTCTTTTTCTTCTCTGGTCACTTCCTACCGTGGCCAGTCGACATCCTTGGAGTGCTTGATAGCTCCAGCCAGCATCACGCTTGTTTCAAAGCGGGCAAGGCTCTTCGAGTAAGTTAGTTATATATAATGAATAGTAATGGAAGAAATTAAATAAACCAAAACAATCTTCCTCAATGCCTTTTATCCCAAATGATCCAACTATTTTATCTGGCCATCCTGACAAACCAAATATTAAGGTGTGTTTTTTTTGTTTTGTTTTTCGCCCTAAAAAGTTCACATAAATGTATATGCTGCGGGTCAAGTCCGAACTTGGATAGAGTAATTATCATCCAAAATATGTGAATAATGTTAAATGAGAATTGATTGAACAATGTTTTTTGAAGTTTATCTGGATAATGTTGAAATTATCCAGAGGCACTTGAATAATATCAAATTCTAAGCTTGAGGTTAGGTTAGTTAGGTTAGGTGAGTTTAGGCTGGGTTAGTTAGGTTAGGTGAGTTTAGGATGGGTTAGTTAGGTTAGGTGAGTTAAGGCTAGGTTTAATCATTTTAAGTTTGTTAAGTTAGTTTAGGTTAATGGAAAAGATATCATAAAAGTTAAGCATTTTGAATGCTAGTGCAGTGTCATGATCAAATTTCAAGCCCCAGTTCAAAATAATGTTTCAAAATATAATCCATATTGAAACATGTTTAGTTTTACAAATAGTATTCAATGAAGTCTTGTTGGATAGTGTTGAGATTATCTGGATAGGGCCGAAAAAGAGATAAATTATTTTCTCTTTCTGTATTTATCAACTGCACTTGGATAATGTTGACATCTCCCTACTAATTTTGACACTATCCAGATTTTGCATATGTATTACTTTTTGAAAATATAGGTAGTGCTTTTTGATTTTAATCATTTATACAGCCACATTTGAAACATTGTTTTGCCGGCAATGTCACTTATCTGTTTTAAATTCCTTAAAACATTATAATGGACTATAATATAATATTATTTCCTAACATTAATAAATGATCTTTCTTCCAAACAAATTCTAACTTTAATGCATGAATACACTCTGGAAAAGTTTTATTTAAGGTTTCCAGTAACATTATTACTCTACTATTAGTGTTTAGAGTAAAATGTATATAGTTACTGTTAAAACCTAGGCACACACAGTCTGTGTACATGAGTGACTTTTAATTGTTTGTTGACACAGATCTAATAATGGCAGTCCATGGGGTACCATCTAAGCGTAAAGAGATCTACAAGTATGAAGCCCCATGGCCGCTGTACAGCATGAACTGGTCAGTTCGGCCAGACAAACGCTTTCGGCTAGCCTTGGGGAGCTTCGTGGAGGAGTACAATAACAAGGTGCAAGTGGTCTCTTTGGATGAAGACACCTCTGAATTCAGTGCCAAGAGTACGTTTGACCACCCCTACCCTACCACTAAAATCATGTGGATTCCAGACAGTAAAGGAGTGTTTCCCGACCTTTTGGCCACCAGCGGAGACTACCTTCGTGTTTGGAGGGCTGGGGAGCCTGATACAAGACTTGAATGTGTGCTCAACAACAACAAAAACTCAGACTTTTGTGCTCCACTCACTTCTTTTGACTGGAACGAGGTAGACCCGAACCTTATTGGCACCTCCAGCATTGACACGACATGCACTATTTGGGGTTTAGAGACTGGTCAGGTTCTTGGTCGTGTCAACCTTGTCACAGGACATGTCAAAACCCAGCTGATAGCCCATGACAAGGAGGTATATGACATAGCATTCAGCCGTGCAGGTGGGGGCCGGGATATGTTTGCGTCAGTGGGAGCCGATGGGTCTGTGCGAATGTTTGACCTTAGACATCTAGAGCACTCTACCATTATTTATGAGGACCCACAACATACACCCCTTCTTCGACTGGCTTGGAATAAACAAGACCCAAACTACTTAGCCACTGTCGCCATGGATGCCTGTGAAGTTATCATATTGGATGTACGTGTACCCTGTACACCGGTGGCACGCCTCAACAACCACCGGGCATGTGTCAATGGCATCGCATGGGCACCACACTCATCATGTCACATATGTACAGCAGGAGATGATCACCAAGCACTCATCTGGGACATTCAGCAGATGCCACGAGCCATAGAAGACCCCATCCTGGCATACACAGCCGCTGAAGGGGAAATCAACCAGATCCAGTGGGGTGCCACCCAACCTGACTGGATAGCTATTTGTTATTACAAGGCTTTGGAAATATTGCTTGTGTGAGTAGATGCCTCACGTGTCACCAGCTGGCCCGTGGTTAAATCACGTCACAGTTTTTAGTTGATGTACAGAGACTTTTGCTATGTGTGAACAAACTCATACCAGACATGGTGGGTTTCACTCACACTAGGCATGGTTAGTTTCATGGTTAGTGTCCTTAACTCTTGACCCAAACAAGGCATTGTTGGTTTTGTGGTTAGTGTCCTTAACTCTTAACCCAAACAAGGCATGGTTAGTTTCATGGTTAGTGTCCTTAANATGTAAAGGAAATATTACCAATTGAACTTTGAAATAAAAATATTTTTTTGGTATAGGCTCTAGGGTCATTATTATATGTTGTCCTTTCAAGGACAAAACATTTTTTGGGTAAATTCGGAATTGACTATGTTGACTGATATTAGTTATTAAATCTCTCACTAGTGGTAATTTACACAATGGGATATGAACTGTAGGAACACAGCTAATTATGCACACAATGGGATTTAATCTATACAAAGATAATGTCATGATTTAGTCAGCATTCACACAATGTGATTTGAGGTGTTGAGGAGGTGGCATTCACATATTTGGTCTAATATACCTATATAAATGGTATCATGAATTAGGTCATGTTCACACAATGTGGTCTTATGTGCAGAGAAACAATACATGAACTAGGCAAGTGTCATGACTTAATTGGCATCTACACAATATTATTTGATGTAGTGAAAGGCAGTGCCAAGAATTAGGCAACATTCATGCAATGTGCTTTGATGTATTCAGAAACAATGTTATGAATTCGGCACTATTTACTTAATATGTTCTATTATGTAGAGAGACTGTCAAGAATTAGGAAACATTCACACATTGGAATCTGATGTGTGCAAAGATAATGTCATGAACCAGGCAACATTCACAGAATGTAATTTGATGTGTATAGAGCATGTGTCCTGAATCAGGCAACATTTACACAATGCAATCTAATGTATAGAGAGGCATTAACGAAAATAAGGCAAAATTAACACTATGGTCTAAAGTTTAGATACACATTAACACGAGTTAAGCTAGATTCAGACATTGTGATCTAATATAATGAATTAGCCAAAATTATCTTAACCCTTTTGCTGTGTATTTCATTTTTACTTCTTATCTTCAGAAATGCTAATTATAGATCATAAATTCAAAATCTGAACATTTGCATGATGATCATGATTATAATCAAATAATGTGATTTTCAACTAGTAATGCATTTTAAATATGAAATGTAGCACCACGTTGTCTATAAATTACATAATATATATTTTATATCGATAAAATTTCATACTTCACACATTATTTATGTCACATTTTACCCAAATGCAATGTTATTCTGCTATCAAAACAATTTTTTATTTTACTTGCAACCCCACATTGTCAAACAAATTTCTAAAGAAGGTTTTGAGAGGCTAATATGGGGCAAATGTAATAAAAAGAAAATGTTTGAAAATTAGGTTACATCAACACAACTTGAACAATTTTGTGCTACATTGGTGCTTTTCTCATTGTAGTGTAGTCTATAAAATCATATATTTGTGTTAGGCATGATTTCAAAATAGGTAATAGGTCAAGAACAAAAATAAAATTGCAATTAGAAGAAATAAAATAATCTTTAAAACTCACTAAAGTATTGAATTTTCCAATTGCCATACTAACCAACCAGTAGCCAGAGCCACACAGATCTTGCTCAAAGTTCAATCATACTCATTACTTTTTACTAAACATGACATTTTAGATTTTAGCTTTTGTTTGAGAATAAAAATATGTTTTCTTATTAGGCCTACATACTGTGTCTATACGCTTATATTACACTCATTTTTAACAACTATCACCATACTGGTTTTCATGTTTCACTCTGCACATTGACATGTCTTCCTGTACACTTTCCTTGCATGGTATGTTTGAAAGCAACCAATCACACACACAGCTGTTTTTTCTGGACAATCAGAATAATAGAAAGTTGTTTTTTACACTTAAACTCCCCCTTTCCCTTTTTGGAACATTTGCTTGGTAGAATGCTGCACACAGAACAGTTTGGCTGGTGTTTCTTGTCTTGAAACTGAGCAGGAAAATGTCTTTCAGTCAATCTAGCATTCACTGTTGTCGAAAAACGCCTACCACGTTTTGTTAGTGTACGCCTTTCATATCCTTCCACCAAACCATCAACAACTTTATGTCTGTACTTTCTGTGTGACAATTTTAGAGCTGGATTTGCCATACAATAGGAAATGCACCCATTCACTAAGGCAGCCTCAATTGCAAAGTACCAAAGTACTTGGTACCATTTTTTAACCTTATGATCAAAGGGGTAAGTTGAGCAAAGTTGATCAAATTGTCAACACCCCCCATGTGCCAATTGTATGTGATTTGCATATTTGGTTTCATTATGTTTTCATTCCCTGACTTGGAATTAACTTCAACTTCAGATATCCCAGTATTTCCTACAGTTGACAGCATGTTCACTTTACCTATATCCTGCCATGTGGAAGATAACATTTGTTTTTCTTTGTGCAACCAGATTGGATTTGTCTGTCTTCATTGCTGGTGGAAGCTCTTTTTTATTTGCACAAACTGTGCCACATGCCCCAGTTCCTATTTATTTGCCTCAGGTCATCATACAAGTGCACACTGGAATAAAAATTGTCCATGTATATAATGGGACCTTTATTCTCAAAACTAGTGAGCAGTGATTTCACTATTCTTTATGCTAGGCCTCCTTCGGTAATCAGTACATCACCTTTGCCTGTGTGTACTTTAAACTTCAAAAGGAAACCTGTGCAGGAATCGCAGAGAGACCATGTTTTATACCTCATTTAGTAGAGGGTTTATATGACAGATATGGCCTGAAAGACAAGCACCCCTTAAATTCCAGCATTGTTTCATCAATAGATAATTCCTTGTTTGTGGTGTAAATTTGCACATACGATTCCTGAACAAAATTTAAAATAGGTTGTATTTTATAGAGTATGTCATACCCATAGTCACCCTTTCTTGGCTATGTGCTGTTGTTATTGAAATGCAAAAATGAACAAATAGATTGATATCTGTCTAGTGAACACACTATCAAAACCTGGGGTACTAGTAAGCCAAAAAGAATCTTGGAAATATGAATCTAAGCTCAGTTTATTAACCATGCCCATGCCAATTTCAATTGCAAGAAATGCTTTTATGTCACCTTCTGTTACATCTACCCAGTTTTTACATCCTGACCTTAGGGACAAATTCATATTTTTGTCTAAGTATTCTTTTGCAAAAATATTTGTTTCATTTGCCACATGAAAACGGATTGAACGAGGAAAAAACTTCTAAAAACATCCAGTTGGATCCGAGCCATCTATACCAACTACACTATTTTGTCCTGTGAATGTAGGTATCCAATCTAGATTGACTAACTGTCCTTGGTCAACATCATTGATTCGATTCCACTATCCACTAACATTAGCAAAACTTATCTCCCAATACATCAATACCAGTTGGTTCATCTTCTTCACTGGAAGTAATGTCATCACTGATGTCAATGTTATCCTACTCAGAATCAAAATTCAATATCACCTCAATAGCTTCACTGAAAAATCTCTTTCTTCTGGAATTCATATTTTGAATAAAATATGTACACTTCACAAAACAAAAATATAGGCTTAACTAGAAAACTAAATTTATTACAGGTTTGTCTTTATAATATCTAACATAAAGTTCTCAAACACACGCTATTAGAATTTTACTATTGCCACAGAAATATTATCTTTATTACACTTCGCATGTCACGAATTCACCAAACATAAATTATACTAATACAGTTGAATAACCAGGTAGATATCACAAATACTAAACCAATAAATCCCCCAACAATTTTTTCCGCCACATAAATATTGCACGTGTGGTACAAGTAATTAAATGCGGAAGTAAACAAGCGCTACTACTGTTATGATTTAGCAGCTGGTAACTGACAGTTCTCGAAATTAAAAATCAGAAGTCAGAGGCACATGTGCATGCTAGTATGAAAAATTCAGCGTTATAACACTCTTGTGACTATTTCTGACTGTCCCAGCAAAAGTAGCTAAAGTTTACATGTCGTGGGGTAAAGTCAATTTCCGCAGTCGATGGCTATACTGCTGAGATCAAATATATCCAATTAATGCAGCAAAAGGGTTAATGTATTCTAATTTGTAGTGATACATTCACACAATTTGATCCTAAATGTTAGGGATGTAGTGACATGAGTTAATTAAATGGTGACATAAAATGTAAAGATGATTTTTTATATATATATATATAATATGATTTTACTAGTCGTTTCATAAAAATACCCTTAATACATCAGATCCTGCAAATGTAAATACTTAGTTTATTTATTAATAAAACAAGAATACTCTCACAGATTTGTTTTATTTTTCACAACATATAAATCATTTTGGCATATGAATGAGCAAATATGTTTAGGCCACAAATAAACAACATTGCAAGGAGCGATAGCCCAATGTTTCTGAATAGTTAACATGAACATGCTGGCTCTGGAATAAAAGTAATTATTTACTTTAGACCAGTGGGAGTGAAGTGGTAGTAATTCCGTCCAGCCCTTCATGGAGAAGGAATTAGGAACTGAAGAGTACAGTGAGGACAAATTGACGTACCAATCTTAATTTTGTAACCTTAAAATACATTACTAATCAAAAATAAAGATTATAAATTTCCTTTAAGCATACTTTCAATACTGCTTCTATTTTACAGATTATTGCCCTCATTAAACTGCACATCACAAGGAAACATAAATGTGTATAAATATAAAATATAATATTATTATTTTAGAAAGGGTCATTAACACTTAAAACGGTTTGATACATATACAGTATGTCAAGTATTGAAAATTACTGAGTATTTCACTTTAATTAAACTTGAATTAATTTAAAAATATTTTATAATTGCTCTGTATATAAATTTATAGACAGAACTTTATAAACTTCACCAGCAAGTATATTGATTTATTTTTAAGTTTATAGGCTATCATATAATGAATGAATATACTGGTAAAAGTTAGTACTTTTTTTGGTTATACAATTTTATTTTGTTGATATTGGTTTTCAAATTCAACTAAACAAAATGTTTTGAAGTGACAAAGCAAACAAAAATAAGAATATTAGAAATGAAATAAAAAATAATGACATTATGCAAACTAATCATATTGAAAAATGTAAATGAAGAAATAATCTCAATTGAATAAGCATCATTTGAAAAAAAATATTTGTGTAATGATGTTTAATGATAATACAGTAATTTTAAGAGTTCAGTGTGTAATATCATTGATACATTAGAGAACAAAACTTGGTAAGGTATGTTCATATATCAAAAATGGGACTATTTGTTTGTGTAACAAGAATGAAATTGTATTTAATAATGTGAATTATACATTAAAGAACACAACCTGAGGAGGAATGTTTGAGATTGTATATACAGGAGGATTACTGTTTAAAGGTAGCTATATAACAGTAAAAAAAATGTAAAGCTACTTTTACATATTTACATGTCAAATCATATGTTCTGCAAATAAAACTTTTGGTAAATTGAATCAATGTCAATACAATATGTAATTTAATTACATTTTGTCAATATTGAGAACAGAAGAAAAGTTTTAATGTTCTAAACCTATCTTAATGCAATTCCATTATAGTAACATGATTGATACATCTGTAGCTTAGAGCTAAAGGAATGTAAATTCAAATTTTCTTAAAATGAGATTTTTATAGATCTGAACTTCCCATATTTAAATACACAAAGCACTAATCCCTCCTGAAATAATACAACTAACCGAAATAAACTAAGTTGTATATTAAGTCCTAACCCTAGTGAGAGCTAGTAAAGCACAAGTCCACTTGTCAAAATACAACTGTTAAACAGTAAAAAAGAAAATAAACTCTGCTAAGTCCAAATTGGTCTAAATCAATGTAAAAAGATATAACGGTAACACCACTTGGAGGAATTTGATTGGGTCATTGCTTACGTCACCCAGTACACAGCATTTATGTTTGAATACAAAGACAGCCAAACATGCATATTAAAAAATAAGTGTAGTAATGACATTAATTGAACACTGGTGTGGATTTTAAAGGCTTAGTTATTAGTTCAAGTTCCAAAATGTGACTTGATTTTCAAAAACTTGGGTTGTCTTCTGTATAGCTAAGTGTATGTGAAATGCATGCTGGCTTGTGTACTGGGTGATGTTACAATCTCAGCCAATCACATGTATTTCTCCATCTGGCACTACCTTCTATTTTCTCTGCATTGGTGTAAAGCATGTATATAGTACTATAGCCTTATTCATGATATATAGCTATACTAGTGTCATATTAGTTAGTTCAGCTCATTATTTAAGTATCACTCACTTCAATGGTTGCATGGTCTATCTAACACGCTACTATCACAGTTGATCAGACTGCTGATGCCTAGGAGATCGAGGTTCAAATCTCTGTCAGGTGTACTGAGGATGGTTTTTCCAAAACGGTTTTCCACTATCACTCCATGCAAATGTGATCACATTTCCTATAAATATTACCTTCATAATCCCTTAAACCATTAGCATCATTAGTACATAGCGTAATACCCAAACAGGTAGTAAGGTACGGTGCTAAACAAGTTATCCTGCACATAAACTTTATTATTCTAGAGAGAGAAGCGATAGAAAATATTTGAGCAGCCCTCCAAGCATTTTCAATCTATAACTTGTATGTTGAAATATCAAGTGATCAGTAGGGAAAAACCTCAAAGGATTTAAAAATTAAAAATTTCCAATAATATTTCAATCTGACCTTTCATATACCTATGATTACAATCGTACCTGTGACATACAAATGCTATCTTCAAGGTGCTTTGACTAAAGAGGAGAAATTAAATTAGTCAATGAATAAAAGTGACACCATTCAGATGCTGGCATTCATTATCTTGTACAAGAAAATAAGGGGAAAGTAGCAGTGTATAATAAGTAAAACTTGATAGGCTTTTAGAAATGCATTTCTATACACAATCCAACAAAATATATGTTTTATCTAAGAAAACTTTGGAGACTTATGTGCTATTCATGACTCCCATTAGGGTCCTAGTGCATTTTTTAAGTAAGACTAAAGGCGATCATGGTGCGAATGAAATGATTTGTGTCTGTTTTATTGGGCATCTCTTGAAAATGCTGATGTGGAAGTTTTGACATTTTGAGGAAAATATACTATTTAGATTCTTGTGTTATGTCATGTGAATGAAAATATTTCTTTGCCAATGTAAGTAAATAGCCGTAATGACTTTACATATGTACATAATATTTTTAGAAAACATGAAATTATTCTCTATAAAAGATTTTTTGAAAAATACATTCATTATGTGTAGACCTAAATATGTATTCATGTGGCAAGCAATTTAATAAATCTTGCTGTAAGGTAAGCAATAACTGCCCAAAAACAACTAATATATGTTATCAAATAAAAATTATTATAATTACCATTTATAATCATATACATTCAAAACTTTATTTTCTTGTATAAAACTAAATGCACTACAAAAATAATATTGAAATGTATATATAATATTTTTGAATATGTTAATTAATTAGCATTAATCTTGAAATTCATAAAAAAATCAAATTTAAAATTTATAAATAAAATCATTTTAATTAAACTGTATTAATTTATTATTAAATAACAGTACATACAGATTAAAATGATAGAAAACTCAAAATGATCATTTCATAAATAAAGGTTTGGTGAATTTTCTTGCAAACCCTTAAAAAAATGAGGAAATAGCTGTGACATTCTTCGCACACAAAACCTAACAGGCCTCTGGCATTCTTCGTGCGCGAATTCTGGAATAGGTGTAGCACTAAAAGGGTTAAATGTCTTATCTAATTTCTCACAATTAAGACAGGAAAGGAAGTACAAACCCTTGATGACAATTCTTCAATGGCCCAGCTTGTTGGGCAAACTAATTGTAAGGCTCATATAGCCGGTTTTGTTAGGGATAGGGGTCAGGGTCCGAATCCCAGCTTGTTGTACTAAGGGTAGTTTTCCAACCTACCTTTACAAAGGTGCAGGTACATTTAATTTAAATTCTTACATTCTCATTATTATCCCATTAATGTAATACAGTTGTCTAGCCTGGATGGAAGTGTGATGAAGGGAGGGGGGGAGGCATGAATCATCATTAGTTACTGGTATCTGAAGAATATCAACTTGATTATATAAAAGCAATTCCCAAGCTGAGCAATCAGGCTTGAGTACTAATACATCTCCTTTATTGTAAAGCTTATCATTATTATTAGCACCGCGTCTTACTACCCGTTCGGGTTATACGCACTTACGCTAATGTGTAATGGTAGGGTGATTGTGAGATGAAATGGAGGACCTACAGTTTAACGTGGAATCCGAACCACGGTGGAGGCCTGGCATTCCTCACATTAACAAGATGTCTTGTCAGAGTAAAGCTTATCAGTGTGTTTATTCTATTTACTTTATGAATGTAACAAACAGTAATAACTGTGGCAGTATTACATCAAAAGTAAATTAAATTCTAACATTGATACTATCTTAGATTTTTGTATTTCACTACTGGTTCAAGTTATACACACGCTTAAGCTCTCAAAAGACATAAGTTAATTTTAATTCCTTTAGATACAAAATTGTTCTTATTTGATTAGCTATAAATTAGATAAATTTGAATAAAGTGGAGAAAACCATGATTTTAATGCCTTAAAAAGTGTGTAATTTTTTTCCCCCTTACTCCAGAAAAATTATACTTTTGACTTACATTCCTTTAGTTGTTAAGTACATACATTATAGAAGAACTCAACATTTTTAAGCATGGTCATGTAATTATCATGGTACTGTATGTAATAACATAAATTATACATTAAATAAAAACAGAACTTTTAAATGTACTATTTTAATGTAAGAATTTCTTTGGCTACATATAACTATGGTAAATAAAAAAAAATCACTTGACACGATACTTGTTCAAATGTTGACACTAACTATTTATTGATTTTGAACATCCTTGCTATTTGGTCAAGTGGCCATTAAAATCCATAAGTATCTTGAAAAGTGGTACTAAAATAATAAAAAACATCTTATGAAAAACTAATTAAAATTGACATTGAATTGCATCTTAATTTATATTGCATTGTTGTCTTTTTTTTTTACATTGCAATATTATATTTATCACTACAATGAAGGCGTTTCCTCCTTTTCTTTCCCTGCTTCCCCCTTACATCTCCAGGACAAGAGAGAATTATGGTGTTTGGATGTCTGAACTAAGACATCTTAAATATCAAACAGAGCAATTTACTTCCCTAATACAAAACTGCTATAACTAAAAATAAATCGCTTTGAAAACTTAAGACTTTACTTTGAATATTCTTTCGCTTCGACTTTAATTCTAAAGCAAAATTCCCGATTTTACAATTAAGAAGCTCCACCAAAAAAATACTTAAAGGTAAAATACACATCTATGTTTTTTTCATTTTAATTTTCTGCTGTTATTTCTATCACAAATTAGTGTTTGTGGTGTCTATCACCACTTGATCAATGGTTATTTGGAACTGGGATTGGCCAAGCGGCAACCTCAAATAAATTGAAATTATATCCATGTCTTTATCAGTATCATCTTCCTCTCAGTGTGGAATTCTGCCAACATCTATCACAATAGGTATTAAAATTTGTAGCCGTATATGTAATCAAGAATCAGCAGTCAACTTGAACTACTGGTTATTTTCTATATGTAGAGATTGGTTGGCACCCAGGACTAGCCTGCAAATAATCTTTGCTGACCCAGCATGTCAAGATCTAACTTATGCACATAATAAATCATTACATGATTATACATAGCTTTAAACTACAAGAGTAGTTTCAAAAATAAGTTATGTGAAAAACTTGAGTAATTTTTAGTACTAACATACTTTAAAAACATTAACTCATTTACTTTCATTATTTTCAGGAATTGTAAACATATATTAAATCCTCATTTCCAATCAATCCAAGGTTCGATGTTGCTAGTACTGACTAAACCATTAGCTTCCTTAGCAAACTTTTTTGCTTTACACCTTATATGTCACAATATTACTGGTTTAATTTCCCGCAAAATATTAGTAATGTTGACAAATAGCTTTTTAAACATTCACCAACATAATTTTTTACTTTACTCTCATATTGGTCAAGAATATTGTTTCTATTAATAAAATAAGAACTTTGTTTGGCAATTAAAAGAATGTGATATTTTTGATTTTTTACTTGGTCATTATAAAAAATCGACATAATTGATTTTTCTTTTAATGTGAAACTAACTATGCAGTATTCCGATTGATACATCTAAAGCAATAATAGCTATACCAATACATACATTGGCAAAGGAATAGTAATATACTAATCTACAATATTAGTGAATCACTTTTCATGACTTTAATACTTCTATTTCATAGATTGTATTTAATTTCCATCTCTGAGGATCTGTGATACCTTGGCTAAGTATTCTATATAGGTGAAGGACATGATAGTGTGTTTATTAATGTGCATTTGGTGTCAACAGGTTGTGCAGTATGTCTAGCTGCAATGTGCGTGTTGGGGACTATGTGGTGATCCAGAGACAATGCTATACCAAACTGCACAAGGTGACTCAGAAGAGCATGGCCAGCCTTGGCAAGGACCAACTAGAACTGGATACTATCATCGGCAAACCTTTCTGGACCACCTATAAGATGGAGGGCAAAGGAAAGAGGTTATTTAAATTAGTTGAGTGTGATGGAGCAGAGAGTTTGGCAGAACAGCTCATTAAGGATGTGACAAGTGGAACAGACAACAGGAACATCTTAGATGACAATGCATCCCAATCACTGTCCAAAGATGAAATTGTAGGACTCAGAGACAGTGGATTATCTGGACAGGAAATTGTAGGGCAGCTGATAGAAAACAGCAAAACTTTCCATGACAAAACAGAATATGCCCAAAAAAAATATCTTTTGAAGAAAGAGAAAAAGTATTTTGAATATTTAACCATTCGCAAACCAACACTGAGATTAGTGTCACAAATTATGTTCCGACAAGACCCGGCCAAGATTATGTGGCTACGCATGGACACGATTTCCCAAATAACAACTGCTGCAGGAATCCACACTCAAGGAACATACATTGTTTATGAGAGTGGATGTCAAGGCCTTTCTGTAGCTAGTATGTTGAATTATCTTGGAGAGGATGGTAATCTTATACATATCCATCCCGGGAATATACCCCAAAAACAGGCTGTACTTGCTATGAACTTTGACCCACAACATATCTCCAAGCTGATCAGTGTAAATGTGTACAGTTTGTTGCGCATGTTATTTCAAGAAAATAAAGTTGAAGATGATGAACCTGCTAAAGATGTCATTGAAGGCGAAAGGGATCCCATGAACGATGGTGAAGAGGGGAATATTAATAATCCTCCATGTATTGAATACCCTCTTGTGACTACTAACAGTTCCTCACTCAATAAAACATGCCACTCTCCAATTAATGTGGCTGAGAGCAACTCCAATAAAAGAAAGCAGAATCCTAGCTGTGAAGAGAACATAGCCAAGAAACCTCGATGGGAACAGGAGACAGAGAAAGCTGCTAGGCTGCTGAGAAACAGGAAGGTAGATGGGCTGGTGATTGTAGCGCGGGAATATCCTGCTAGCATTGTGACGGCTCTACTTCCTTTCTTGGCTGTCTCTCGCCCTATCGTTGTGTACAGCTCAGTGCGGGAACCTCTTCTTGACCTTTATCTTACCTTGAAATCTCGTGGAGATGTGGTAGGTTTACGCCTTACTGAAACTTGGCTGAGAAGTCATCAGGTGCTTCCTGACAGGAGCCACCCTGATATTTTGATGAGTGGGAGTGGGGGGTACATGTTGACAGGAACCTTGGTCCAAAGAAGGGACACATCCATTATATAGAATAGTACATATTAGCTATGTAGCTAAAGTTTAAAATATATATTAAAAGGACTGGTCTTATCATAGCTATAAAACCAAACTAAACACACTTAGTGTGAATTACTTTTATGCTGAATTAAATTTAGTGTTTCTTGAGTTGTAAGCTCTTTGTTTATTTGAACTTATTACAACAATTACACTTCTATGAGCAACCTGTGGTTGGTGTAAAGGGTGTATTATTTCATTAACACTGAAGTAAATCTAACATTATGCAATTATTTCATATCCCAACAACTCATCAGCATAAGAAAGTTGTGGTTCATCTCCAGCAATATTCAGATGTTTTGAGTTTGGGTCATCAGAAAGTCGATTTGAGCCAGGCATCGCACACTAAGGTTGAAAAAACAGATCAACCTGGGCTCTCGCGGTGTCAACTAAGCATTGGCTTCAAATAACATTATGGATGCTCCACTGTTCTTTTATGTACATCTACTTTGTATACAAAGTAGGTCAGCTGTCCAGCCTCTTGAATGACATCCCTTTGAAACTGCTTAGAAAATCTCCTTGGTGATCACATAGCTATTGACTCTTTATTTGTAACACTTTTTCTTATAAGTTTCACCAAAACATTGACTATCTTCAGATGCAAGTTGGAGTGGATTAATTCTTTCACCAAATTATTGTATTCAAATCAACCACTTATTTGGTCGAAGAATTAATCCACCTCAACTTGCAACTGAAGCTAGTCAGAGATTTGGTAACACTTTTAAGAGAAAAATATATAAATGTTGGTCTGAGACTATGAAGCTCATTCAAACTTTAATTACTGTATTGCCAATACTTGGCTTATGATATAAATTAAGTGCTGCATATAAATAAAAAGTGTGTTCAAACTTGATTGATACTCTGGCTGTGAACCTAGTAGCAATGCCACAGTATGGTTAAAGTCCTTTTTAGTGCCGCAGACACATTTTCAAATAATGAAAATGTGTTAGGAATGAGGAAAGTTTAATTTGGAGGAAGTGTGTCCAAATTTGCATGGAGGGGGAGTATTGAATCTTTTAGGAAAAACCACCCACAATACACCGGACTAGGATTGGACTCTGGATCTCCTCATGGGCATTTATTGCTGTATGGACACCTTAGACCAAGGGTGTCAAACAGGTTAAGAGAACATTGCAGGCCACAGGTGGGATTTTTAGTTATTATATAATACATTTTAAATTTTTATACAGACTAAAAAGGCTTACTTTTTTCCTCCTTGAACCCCTTTTCCATTCTTAAAGTACATTGATATCTACAAATATATTTCCTTTTATTAATTATGTGACAAAATAAAAAATATTTTCTTTCAATTGTCAATCTACAATATTAAAAACAATAATTGCTAAAACAAAAAATAAATCGCTATGACAAAGACTGTAATAATTAACTTAGTCCAAAATTCAGATATTTTTAATTTAAAACAAATTTTCAGGATAGTAATTTTTCAAATCTTTTGCTTGTTGGAAATCTGGCATCACTCATCACTTATTAATCATAAGAATATTTTGACTAGAAACAGGCCTGATATTATTTGTAAATGTTCATCTGTAAGCTAACTTATTAGTTTGTATCTATTCACTTTTAAAAGAGAGAAAAACTTTTCACAATCATATATTCTTCCAAACATTGATAGTATTTTAGCCGCGTTCATTTTGGGATAACTATCACCCAAATACTTCGAGTAAGGTAAAGACACTTTCATAAATGTGTCTTGAAAAACAGAATTGCGTTGAAAATTAATAAATTTAAATAGTGTTTCTTCTCTTAACACTTTCAACATCAATTGAAAATGAAACTGAGAATAACAAAAACAAAAATGTATCCTGGTATAAATCCTTAAATCTATCTTCAAACTCTTTTCAGAGAGTTGAAATTAGTGAAACATAATTACTAAGGTTGGATGTATCATTAGTTTCCACACTTGTTTTGAGCGTAAGCAAGTGAGCAAAGTTTTGTTTGGAAGGCTCTTAACACGGTCAATAACTCTGTGATGATTTGGTCCTTTCCTTGAAGTTGAACATAAGTTTAATCAAGATACTGTGTAATATCACCAAAAAAGTTAAATCTATCAATAAAGACTTGTCATTAAATTCATTGACAAAATGGGGTTTTTCAGCTTAAATATTTCAATCGAATTTTCAGTTCAAAAAATTATTTTAAAACTGTGCCCCAACTCAACCATTTAACTTTGGGATAATATGGTAATTTTTTATATTCTTAACCAATTTCTTCTAAAAAACGGCAAACTGACTGATTACACACATGAGCACAAATAAAATTGACAGTTGGCACAATTGCTTGAATAATTTCCATTTTTAATGTGTTTGCGCACAAAGCTTCCCGGTGAGTGATACAATGTAATGCTACAAAAAGTTAAGATGGCAGCCCCAACACCACTAGTTTTTCTCTTAATTTCGCAGCCACACCATTTTTTGAACCCACCATAGGAGGAGTTCCGCGCAGTCAGTAGTAAGGCTGACAATTTTTTTTCCATTCAAGACTTGTATCATTTATCACTTTTCCTAAAGCAAAAAATACATCTTCTGAAATGGTATTTTTTTTAAGGAATTATTTCTAGAAGCTCTTTAGTTATATTTAAGTTTTTGTCCACACCACAAAGAAATACAGCCTGCTGTGCCCCATCTTCTATATCTGTACTGAAAACGATGGTTGTAAAAAAAGCAATAAAACTTCCAACCCTCCTTATTAGTTTTTCTTTGATTTTGCTTAAAATATCAATGATGAGTACTACAACAATATTCCTTGAGAGGCTAATATTTGAGAATAATTGCTTGATTTAGACATAAAGGTTTTGCAGACATACACAAAAATAAGGTCCAACCGAGACTGGGTGTAGCACATTTGTATCCTGTTTAATTTGTGTACACACTACTGGCTTTACTCTGTTAATTGTTTTTGATGGTAGAGGTAGGGTTCATATCTGTGGTGGATCATGGAAACGTTTCCCAACAGGAGACGGTAAGGATTTTTTTAAACAAAGATACATAATGAAGTAATTTAAAGTTTTTCAAAACATAATCTGTACCTTTCTAAGCTCTACTCTGACCAATTTTATAGCTTTACTAGACCTTATCCTCTTGCTTGTCACTACCTTCACTTCCCTCTTTGCCTTGCTAAGTTCATTCCACACTCGTTCACATTCTCACTCCATTCCTGTAACTGTCCTTGTGCTGCCTCTTCTTTCACTCCCCATACTATCAAGTCATCAACAAACATCATGGCTTTCATTATTTCTTCCCCGAGTTCCCTTGCCTCTTATTCATTACCATTATACACATTAGTAGTGAGAGATAACTTCCCTGTTCATTACATTTTTTATTCAAAACCACTCAATCAACCCCGTCTCGGTCTTAACACAATTCACGTTATCCTCAAATGTACTCTGAACTCTCATTACAGCTTTTTCCACTCAAGCATTCTTCGTCACTTTCCAGACATTATTTCTATCCACACTAACATATGCCTTATCCACATCCATAATTATATAACATTACCCAAGTCCTTCCCAAATCAATACTTTCTTTCCATCAGTTGTCATATAGCAAAAAGGCCTTAGTCAGGGGGAAGGTTGGGGGTTTAAACCCCCCTCCCCTGAAATTTTATGAACAAAATATATATGGCTTTATTTATGATTCAAGCCATTTCAAAATTAAGGTACAAGTACAAATTAGGGGGCTGTGTTACCATAAAAACACTTCAGATAGATTCTAACCTCCAGCAATTATGGTGTTATGTTGCCATCAAAAAAACACTTCAAATAGCTTCTAGAGGGGTTTAATATTTAGAATTTGACCTAGCCTCCAGCAATTGGGGGGGGGGGCTATGTTGTCATTAAAACACTTCAAATAACTTCTAGAGGTGTTAAGTATTTAAAATGTGTCCTATCTTCCGGCAATTAGGGGATTATGTTGTCATAAAAAAAAAGCACTTAAAATAGCTTCTAGAGGTGTTTAATATTGTAACGTGGGGGGAACGTGACCTGTGAGGGTCACAGGCCGTTCACACGTAAACGTGTGAACCACGAGCTCTTTAGAGATATTGGGGTATGTTGCCGAACAAACGCGAATGAAAATACCCACGGAATATTCAAGGTTTTGATTATTAAAATTACCACTTACATACACACACTGATTAACTGTATATCTAAATTAATTATAACTAAACAAGTAATTAAGTAAAATAAAAAGAGCCTTAATCAAGTCTGTAACTTAATAAACTAATAGAGCACACAGAGATTTAAGTAAATTGAATAAACAAATTAACAACTATAAAACACCTAATAACTAGCCTACTCAAATATTTAAAAACAGCCCCCAGTCACACAGTGTCCACAATAATAACAAATGTCACTTGTCTCACACACGATACACGGCGGTGACCCGCTATACACAAACGCCGGACTCGCTGACCCACCCGCGGACTCGCTGACCTGCTCATTGGTCACTCTGGCTCATACACTTGACACGCCGGTCCACAAACTCGCACTGGAGACTCCCGGACTCATTAGTCGAGAACCAAGAACTGAGTACCCACGGCTATCGCTGAGCGTGTTTATATAGGGGTGGTGACAGCTAAGGGTCTGGACTCCTCCATTTCTAGAATTAAAAGGCCAGAATAAAAAGGATCCAGACCCCTCCAGACATGTCTCCGTCCTCCCACCACACCCCCTCGGCCCCTCTAATCCCCAAATCAAGCGAGAAGGTCGCTGCCTACCCGGTAGACAAGGAGGGAGACAAGAGAGAACAAGGAGCGCAGCCAGGGTAAACAATGAAATCACGCTGGTCCCGCTGTTAGACACTAATCTTGCTACACCATTTAAAAAATTTCCTAGCCTTCGGCAGTTAGGGGGTTGTGTTGGCATAAAAAAAAACAATTCAGATAGCTTCTAGTACTCTTCATCATTTATAATTTTTTTTCTAGCCTTCCACAATTGGGGGATGTGCCAAACAACCACCCCCCTGAAATTATTGGTTGGCTACGGCCTTGTATAGAAAAGATGAAGTCTATTGCAGATACCTCTGTTCCCTAATATAAATCCACTAATCTCACCACCTTCATTTCCTTTTTCCTTATTCTCTTTTCCAGTGTTTTCTCATATTTCCAGGGGTGTAGCGTCAGTGTAGACTGTGAGACTAAACTCCCCAAAACCTCTATTGGACAGTTAACGAAAATAAATAGCTAAGTTTCATATGCTATTATAAGTTTAAAAACACCTAATGCGATGAAACTGAAAAAAGTTTTTCTCTTTCACTCGCCCTATTGAGACTATTCACAATTTGTAGCAAATTAATTTTTTTCTAGTTGTCATCACTACTTTTAAATTTCTGCCACTCTTCTTCTACTCCAAGCGTATCGTTATTAACTCCAAGAAGAAGCTAGCCTCAACCAATGTAAAGAGAATATAGAAAGGTCCATAGCACTACAGACAGTGCCTCTACTCCTTCTGAGAAACTCCAGTAGAACGTAGCTAGACCCTGTACTTGGCATGGCATGTGTCAAGATTTGTTTTGCTTTATAGCCACTTTCCTACAAACGTTGGCAGACAGTTTAATAATGAATATGAGTTCCTGAACGTGCCAATTTTTTCTTAAGATCAAAACTATTCTTCTGAGGGTCAATTTTACTTTTACTCAACAAATACGAGCCATCTTTGGTTGTTGGGGCTCGTTTTATCCCACACTTTCCTGTTCTAAGGGAATAAACCGAACCAATTTCAGTCTTCAGCTTTAGAATTTTACAAACATTTTGAGTAACTCCACACTTTGCAGCAATCTCTTGTTGAGCTAAATAAGTCGCCTCACTCGATGCCTCTTTCTTGAAGTTATATTCATTTAAAAAAATTCAATCAACAGATTTAAAAAAAACTAAAGTACTAAAATGTAAGAAGGTCTTAAAATAATAATTATATTACTCTTATCACCGCGTATTACCACCCGTTTGGGTTATACACACTTACGCTAACTTGTAATGGTGAAGTGATTGTGAGATGAAATGGAAGACCTACAGTTTAACGTGGGATCCGAATCACGGTGAAGGCCTGGCATTCCACACATTCACAAGTTGTGATAAATACAGGTATTGTGAGGTGAAGGAAGGGTTTGGCGATCAGATAAATCTGTGCCAGAACCGAGGATTGAAACCCGGACCTCCAGCACAAAAGTCTTACACCTTACCCTTAGACCGCCAGGTCACCTTAAAAATAATTAAACCACGTCAAATTCACCTTGAATCACAAAATGAGGTTAACTTTTGAAGAAATAACTAATAGTAAATCAGCCGATTGAAACAAAAAAAAAAGTGTGACCTGAAGTGTGACAAACACGAAAAACGAAATTTACCAGTTTGATTCCATTAATTTGCACAAGGGTGTAGGGCCTACATTGGCCTGAGGGAGGGTGGGTGGAGGGGGCTGACAGACCCCCGATGTCTGGACTGCCGTGCCGAGTCTATTGCTGCTCCCTCCACATGCGCAATTAATCTAGACTAGGGATGGGTACTAATTGCGCGTCAGGTTGGGACCTATGCACTTTATCTTAAGTAATAGTTTGAAAGAAAGATACGACACTAAGAAAGTAGGGTGGGGCAACTCCAAACAGATTGGAGAATGCCGGAGCCACTCCACTGAGTGTAAGTAAAAACAGGAAAAAATCCCTCAACAGAAGTGAGTGAAAACCCGTGAAAGTATCGGGCAGGGTGCAAGCTACGTTACCAGGAATAAAATTTTAAGTATATCCCCAGTAGTGTGGGGAATTTACGGGAAATATAATTATCATTATTCAACGTTTCTGCCTTTGAGGGTCGTCTGGCACATCCTTCCTAATTCCTGTCAATCTTTCCAAATTTCTCCCTCAGTCACTAGTCTGCAGTCCACTCCTTTATCTTCCATATACTTCTGCGCTTGGTCCATCCATCTAGTCTGTGGTCTTCCAATAGGTCTTCTACCCTTCTCTTTGTACTGTAAGGCTTTCTTAAGCATTCTTTCCTACTCCATTCTCATCACATGACCTAACAACGCAAACTTTTTCTCTCCAGTGTATCTTCTAATAATATAAATTTTAAACCATCTTTAATTATTTCATTCCTTATTCGGTCTCTTCTTTATACATTCCCAATATCTCTCGGGAACCTCATATCTGCTGCTTGCCATTTATTTAAATCTCTCTTCTTCCATGTCCAGGTTTCAAAGTCATATGTCAATATTGGATGATAACAAGCCTTATATAAGGGGAGGGGGGGGGGAGAGTTGAAAAATAAATCCACTTTATCACTAACGCTGTCACCCGGAGTGACGAACCGAGGAAATAATCTTTCTTTTCTTCGACGTGCACCCCTAAATCCAGACGTAATAAATGCTCACGACGCCGAACTATTGCATTGGGGCAATGTTCGTCGACGCTTTGGCGTTTCCCGGCAACATTAATTCAGAGTGAGTCACCACCTGTCTCTTATTGGAATAGATTAATACTTATTATTTTGTTTTAATTGGTTTTTTAGAATTTTAATTGTATTTATGGAATTTTGATTGTAGATGTCATATTATATAAATGACATATTACAAAATAAACATACTGGGACTATGTGAAACAAAATGGAAAGTAAACGAGAGTAAGAAAATTGCTCGGGGATAACAATTATGGTGGTCTGTAGAGCCGGACAATAGAGCGTAATGGAGTGGCAGTGGTGTTAGAGGAAAGGTCATTGATTCACGATAATTATATAAGTTTAATGATAGTAAAACTAACATAAGTTTTGTATGGGGAGTTAACAAATTTAATTCAGGTGGATGCTTCCTGGTTGCACTGACGAAGAGAAAGATGCATTCATGCAGGATCTGGAGATATAAATCAAGGGCGAAATAACCATTCTAAGTGGGGACCTAAATGATCAGATTAGAAAAAATAGGAAAGAGTACGAATAGGTCATGGGAAGTAATCTTGCCACTCGTATGTAATTCTATTTCTATTTATTTACTTTTTAGTAAACTTATTTGTTAAACTTATATATATATATATATATGTGTGTGTGTGTGTGTGTGTGTGTGATGCATTTTTCTTTCCTATCCTTCGTCATGTATAACTTATTGAAATATGTAATAGCAATCCGTTCTTTCTCTACTAATTAGTAAACATATTTGTAAACGAGTCAATTTTCCTCTCCTTCAATACTGCTGCAATTTCTTGTCTTTTTCCTTTATTGATATTACAGTTAACTCTCAATTATCCGCGGTAATGGAGCGGATGAGTGCTGCGGATAACTCAAAACAAGAGGTTGTAGTACATTCAACTCAAACCAGTAATCACCTTTTGTGATTACTTTTATGAAAACTTCAATATATTTCACGCCCTCAGATAATAAAAATCAACTACAAATCAATGTACAATAAACTCAAAATGGACTCATCCCCTGAAAAAGTTTGTATTAGTTTTTTTCCTCCATTGCAGCTTCTTCTATTTTCTTTATCTCGCTATGTATTTTCCGTAACATCAGCATGTCAGATAGGAGCGTGTTATTTACCTGTGTCAGATAAGTAAGCAGGTTATGAGTCCATTCAAGGGCAGTACCTTGCATAACATTTTTTGTCTCTTTGGCCATTATCTATTCTCTAGGGATTTATTGAGTACAACAGCCGGTAGCCCTGTATTCTCCATCAACACGGCCTTTTTCAAAAACATATCTCATACTTTTGGTGATGCCGCAGTTAAGCCGCAAAGCGGATGGTCGGGAGTTTATTGTATGTTAATTGTTCCTACTCGTGAACTAGTTCGTGCATAAGGTTGTTGCTTGGTAGATCCGTCCTTTACAAGGCTATTCCTATTTTTGAAAGCATTTCTTAATCCACTATCGGCTTGATAAGCCTATCATAGCTTCACTCTTGCCCCGTTAGGCGGCTTTTTCAGGGTTAGCTTATAGACCAAACTTGCAGTAAGACGCAGTGCTAAATAAATAAAATTTAGGGTTTATTGTCAGACCTTCATGACTACCGCGGTGGTACCAGGGACAAAGTCCCCATCATAATTCACTCTGACAAGCATTTCCCTACTTAAGCCGTGGCTCGTTTCCCACAATGGGGACGAGGGATTGAACTTTGATAGACTACGGGAAATGTCAAGCAAGACCGTAGTCGGAGGGGGGTTTGGGGGTTCAAATATTATGCGAATGTTATGAACAAAATATATAATATGGCTTTATTCATGGTTCAAACAATATCAAAATTAAGCTACAAATTAGGGGGCTGTGTTTCCATAAAAAGCACTTCAGAGAGCTTCTAGAGGCGTTAAATATTTAGAGATTTTCCTAGCCTTCGGCCTACTGGGGGCTATTTTACCATGAAAAAAAAACACTTCAGAGAGCTTCTAGAACTGCTTATCATTTAGAATTTTTTCTAGCTTCCAGCAATTGGAGGATGTGCTCACCAACCCCCCCCCCTCCCCCCTGAATATATTGGCTAGCCACGGCCTTGATGTCAAAGAACTAATTAAATCTACTTGACAGTTGTCGTCCAGATAAAATAAAAATAAATATGTTATGTTGTGTGTATACTGAACAGCTGATTGATTTTCTCCATTTGTATACATCATTTCGTGATCTCTGTATTGTGTTTGTAGCCGTTGCTTTGAGGCAACGTAATTTGTTTATAATAAAGCCTGGCGTGTTTTTATTTTTTTCCCTCTGTTTTTATACATTCTTTAGTGATCTGTGTGTGTTCCTTGTGCTCTGAGCTCACGTAATTTGTTCATGGTTAAAGAGAGTGGCATGTTTGTGTTAAACACTTAGTTTGAAGTTTGGAACGCACTGTTCTTATTAAGCAGAACGCACACGGTAAAAGTTCAACATGAGTGTTACATGACGCCAACCACACTGGCTAGAAAAGAGGCTTTAATGAATGTATTCGTGCGCCACATAATTGGGCACTCATACTGTTGGTTACGAGGTTAGGCCTAAACAAGCATGATATTTTAAACATGTTTTGACACTCCCACTAAATGAATGCTTGTTTACAGTCCTTCAAATAGTTAGAAATATGGCTTACTTAAGTGTAGTTACTAATTAGCTTCAAAAACAAAACAAAAAATGATAAACAGCTTTATATACATATCAATGTCAATGAGAAGCATTTATGAGCTCTCCAGTCTTGTCATTCCAATTGCACCACGGAGTGTCTGAAAACGATCATGTGGATGAGGTTTGGTTAGTATATCTGCTAACTGGTCTTCAGAGGGTACATGCTTGATGTCAATCTCACCGTTCTCATATTTTTCACGTATGAAGTGGTAGCGTATGTCTATGTGTTTGGTTCTCTTGTGGAACTCTGGGTTTCGCACAAGGCGCATTGCACTCTGATTATCAACCGCTAGAACTGTGGCCTCTCCCACTGTTTCCCCAATGTCAAGTAGAAGACGTCTAAGCCAGATGACTTCTTTGGCCGCAGTTGATGCAGCAATGTACTCAGCTTCGGTAGTGGAAAGGGAAACGGTTTGTTGACGTTGACTAGCCCATGTTATAGGACCATTACTCAATTGAAAGAGGTATCCAGTTGTGGAGCGTCGGGTGTCCAAATCGTTTGCGAAGTCAGAGTCCGAGAAGCCAATTAATGGGGGTGGATTCTCACTCCTTGTGAATTCAATGCCATAGCTGGATGTGTCTTTTAGATATTTTAAGATGCGTTTGACTGCATTCCAATGACTTGGTCCATAGTTTGCCAAATATCTACTCACGTTTCCAACTGCGTACATAATGTCTGGCCGACTAACTATTGCAGCAAACATTAAGCTGCCAACAGCTTCTCGATAGGGTACTTTTATTTCTTCATTTTCCCCTATGTTTGAACTCAAGTGAGTGTGTGGATCAGCAGGCACACTGATTGGCTTGGAGTCTTCAAGATTGAATCTCTTGATTATTTGTTTGATATAGTTGGCTTGATGTAGAAATATTGATCCGTTCACATTATTTCGTTTTATTTCCAGACCCACAAAGTAATTTGGTTCACCGATTGTGACTTCGAAGGTTGTCTTCAGTTTATCGAGTACGAGTTGTAGTGCCATTTTGTTATCAGCCATGATCAGCCCGTCATCAACATATAACGCAAGCAGAACCTTCGATTTATTGAAATCCCCTCGATAAACACATTTATCTGCAGTACTTTGGCAGAATCCAAACATTTTCAGGAAACCATCAAACTTTTCGTTCCAGCAACGCGATGATTGTTTGAGGCCATATAGTGACTTTCTTAATTTGCAGACAAGGTTTTGGTCTATATTGATTCCATCTGGTGGAAGCATGTAGATATCTTCTTTGAGTTCACCATATAAAAATGCTGTTTTCACATCAAACTGCATTATCTCATAGTTTTGTTGAGCTGCGATAGCGAGTAGGACTCGTATAGAGTCATACCGTGTTGTGGGAGAGTATGTGTCATTATAGTCGACCCCTTCTTTCTGTGCAAAACCTTTAGCGCACAGTCTTGATTTATATCGTGAAATGTTTCCGTCTCCGGTGCGTTTTACTTTGAAAACCCATTTTGAACCTATTGGATTTTTACCAGGAGGTAGTGATACTAGCACCCAAGTGTTGTTCTTTTCCAGCGCTTCCAGTTCTTCTTTGATTGCTTCAGTCCACTGCCCTGCATCAGGACTCTTCATTGCTTCCTCATAGGTCTGAGGTACATCTATTTCCACTAGGTTAGCTTCATAGCGTTTGGGAGGCCTGATGACATCTCTTGGTCGCAGCTCGTAATTTGCTTTAATGTGCCTGGGTTCTTCGTCGTTCTGTTCGGAATGTTGAGGGCCTGCGTCCTCCTGCTGAATTCTTTGAACAGAATGTGTGTTTTCTATCACTACTGGGACTACAGTGTTTCTTTTAGGAATGAAACTACTTGAATTTTCATTGAAAATCACATTTCTTGAGACTGTAATTTTCTGTGTACTTTGATCCAGCAAACGATAGTTGGTTGAGTTTCTATCATATCCCACAAGGATGAGTTTCTTGCTCTTTGGCGCCAGTTTGTTTCGCAGTTCCTTTGGTACATGCATGTATGCCTCACTTCCAAAGATTCTTAAATGTGACATTACAGGCCTTTTTCCACTCCATATTTCATAGGGTGTCGAGTTTGGTGCTTGAGAGGTTGGAGTCCTGTTTAGAATATAAACAGCTGTGTTTACTGCCTCTGCCCATAAATATTTTGGCATATCCTTTGCATATAACATTGAACGTGCACTTTCCATAATGGTTCTCATGTCACGTTCGGCTCTACCATTTTGCTCAGGAGTATAAGGTGCCGTTGTTTCAAACTCAATTCCATGTTTTGACATATACTCTTTCATTTCCTGATTACAGTATTCTGTCCCATTGTCAGTATGTAGGGTCTTAATAGAATATTCATATTTATTCTTTATCATGTTTGCAAAATCTTTGAAACACACAACAACATCCGCTTTGTGCTTAATGAAAAATACAACACGATAGCCTGAACAGTCATCCTTAAATAATACAAAATATTTAGCACCCTGAACTGATGGTGTTGACATTGGACCACACACGTCACTGTAAATGAGTTCGCCTGGTTTGGCCTTGGCATGCTTTGAGGGCGAAAATGGTAACCTGTGCTGTTTACCATACTGACACGACTCACAGAAGAAATCTTCAAGGTCATTAATATTTACACCTTCGACCAAGCCTTTGGTGACCATTTCACGCAGAGTTCTCTTATTTATGTGTCCAAGTCTCTCGTGCCACAATTTTAGACTTCCACTTGCGGTGAAATTTAGGCCTACTTCTTGATGTGGGATCACTGTGCGGAATAACATTCGATACAGATTGTTGGTTTCACGGACCGCGCTTGCTACTAGCTCCCCGTTTTCGTAAATTTCTGCATATCTATCTTCCTTAAGGATCTTCATCCCTTTTTCAGTTATCACACCTTCAGAGAAAAGACTTTTTCTTAGTTCAGGAATATACAACACATTTGTGATGATGGAGTCATACCAATTACCTCTGATAAATTTCTTTATTTTAATGCTTCCTCTTCCCTTCACAGAAAGACCTTGGTTGTTTCCAAGCACGACACTCGTATTGTCTACAGTCTCTTCAAATTTAGAAAAATAATCACGACGATTAGTCATATGTGCAGAAGCACCGCTGTCCAATGTCCAATTATCTTCGGTGGCGATTGCTGACTTTAGTATAACATCCTGCTGCTCTGCACTGAATGCTGAAAAATGACCCTGTTGAGAACGGTCACTGTGAGTGTTTTGCTGTCCGTTTTCTCGGGGTTTCTTAGGTGCACGACAGTCACTTGCGTAATGTCCTTTTCTTTGGCAATTATAGCAAGTTACCCTTGGTTTTCCTGATCTATTCCTTTGTTTTTGATTGGACTTTTGAGAATTATTAGAACTTTTAAAATCGCTTTTCAAATTTGTTGAAGATAAAAATGCACTTTCCGATTGTTCAGTTGATGTGAGACTAGCCTCTTCATCCAACAGGCGTGCCGTCATATTTGGGATTGTCTGTCTAGCCTCGTCTAGTGAAAGCCAAGCTTGTCTGAAGTTTCTAAATTTGGGAGGTAGACTACCAAGAATTTTGGTCATTATAGTAACATTGCTGAGTTGTTCACCAGTCTCTCTCACATGTCGCGCGAGATTTTCTATCTTGGCAATATGCTGAGCAATGGAGTCGTTGGCGTCCATCTTGTACTGATGAAAGCGTTCGTGGACTAGCATTTTGTTCATTTCTGATTTCTGCTCAAAGATAGAGTCTAATTTCTCTAGCATTTCTTTGGACGAATCACAATTTTCAACTAATGTGATCTGTGATAGTTCCATAGCTGTAGTGAGTGTAAACATAGCAATTGCGTCGTCTTTGTTCCACTTTTCTAGTTCCTTCACTTTGTCTATTGCCGGCTTTTCTATGGCGCCTTTTGCAACATCAAAGACTCCTTTTGCCCTTAGGGCACATTTCATTTGAAATTTCCATTGGTGATAATTATTACCGTCGAACTTATTTACGTGTGCTACGTCAAACTTTTCGGCCATTATTTCTATTTTGGTCTCGCGGATTATATAACCTCAAACACACGATGTTTGCTGGTCGCGCGAACCTAACGATAAATAAATGGCGAACCACGTTGCTTCCTAACGCGAACGTGAATTCACAAAACGGATTTGTGAATTACCCGACGGACACTTTTTACGAAATATTACGTGGATATTTACGCAATTGTTGGGTGTCTGGGCCCATAACCTATTAAACACTTAGTTTGAAGTTTGGAACGCACTGTTCTTATTTAACAGAACGCACACGGTAAAAGTTCGACATGAGTGTTACATGACGCCAACTATACTGGCACAAAGAAGGGCTTTAATAAATGTATTCGTGCGCCACACTATTGGGCACTCATACTGTTGGTTATGAGGTTAGGCCTAAACAAGCATGATATTTTAAACATGTTTTGACAGTTTGATTTGTATACATTCTTTCGTAATTTATATTCGGTGTATCCTGTGCTATGAGGTTATGTAAGTGGTTCACACAGTAGTTATAGACACTATTGTGTTTGATTTTTGTCCCATTTTTTATGCACTATTTTGTGTGTGAACATGATAGGAGTTGGCTTATGCCTAAAAATGGTTAAAACTCATTTAGAACTCTCAGAATTCATTTGAGTAGGACATAGGTGAAGGTTAATTGAAAAAACTGGGAGCCAAATGAAGAGGACTGCAAGTATTGTGAACCAATGTTAAAATCTTATTTCTATTTTAAGAAAATCAAAGTGAATTCGTAAGGTGAGCAAAACAGTTCTCCACCTTTCACTACAATATGTTTATTACTTAAGAAAATTAATACCAGAACAATGTCTTAAAGATTGTTACAATGTATGTAATTATGTTGTTCTTGCACCCACCTACGCCTTTTGTTTTTTACTTAACCTTAAATTAACATAATTTTTATCTCCCTTGTTTTTTCCTAACCTAGCTTAACCTATTCACAACGTTATTCTGCAAGTAACTATCATTCTTAGCCATCGCCGTTCGGCTGTTGCCCGACTCAGAGCTACCAACTTGACAGTTACGCCAAGCTAGGATGTCTGCGAAAGGGCTGATTTGTTGTTTGAGTACCGAGTCATTGTCATGACTCTTAACCTCGCGAATGAACTTATAAACCTGATGAAATGGAACCAATGAAATGAGCCTGCAGAATACTACAGGTGTGATTTTGTATTCTCAGCCATTAATACGGCATCATCTATATATATATAGCAGCACACTCATATTCACAGTGTCAATTTGCACACCAATCGCTTCCTCAAAAGAATAGCTCATACACTTATTTATGAATACATTAATAAACCATGTATACATAACACAACCTTGTATAACACCCTGTTTAATGTCAAACCTTTCGCCTAAATCTCTACCCACCCTAACGCACGCTTTACTCTCATCATATAATATATATTAATCAATTTATACAATGAGAGAATTCTCACCAAGAATTTTGCACATTCACCCCACCATTAAAAGTATATTTAAAAAAATAAATAATGTGACAAAAAACCATCTGTAAATTATAAAATAAATATAAATAGAATAAAATTACTATTTGTAATAGGTCAGTCCATAATTAATTACTGAGTCACCGACATTAGTAATCTTATTTAAGGTTTAGGGAATAAATCTAGGTAACAGCACCAGTATGTCAAACATTCAGCTAATATTTTATAATTATGTTTTTATATCATTGATATTATATTTTATCTGTGGACTCAGAACTCTACTTAAAAGCATTCCACCTTTTTTTTTGTCTCAACTCTCAACCCCAACTTCAAAATGAGACAAATTTAGTATTTTTATCCTGTTCGAAGAAATCTAATATCCACTTCTGAAACTACTTTATGTAAATTCAAAGTATAGGCCACATGAGAGCTAAATCGATTACAACTGATACACCTGTTAAGCTGCATCTAAACTATAAATCTGAACCCTGAGCTGAGCTCTGTGTTTACATGTGGCCAATTTTTCCCATAGGTAAGCCAAACCTTGAACCTTTTCACAGGACAGACTATGATGACAAATTCAATAGCACACAAGGCGAGTGGAATTCAACAGAAATAGTTTGCTTTGCAAACTTAAATTTCAAGAAATTAGTGGTCAATACAAAAACCTTTAGTTGGAATCTCACCAAGTGATTTTGAGCATCTATTTAATTTTACTGGGCCTAAAGTGCAAAAATATAACTTTGCTGCTACTCTGTTGAGCATGTTTTAGTAATCAATAAACAAACAAAAATATGTTACAGTGCATGGTTTGAAATTCGGCTCGCAGTGGCCAATGAACTATGAACAGAGCCTCGTAACACCCTTCAATATTTCGACGTTTTATAGCCAATGTTCATGCTCGTGATAATTATTATGATACAAACTTAACTTTCAAACCTTTTTAAATCTATAAAGGCCTATTTGTAGCCTAATAAATGGTCTTTAGCCAACATAACTTAACCTAACCTTTCATGTGTGTTAATAGATTAAAATTTCAAATGATATTTGTCAAATTAATATTTGAATATTTAGGCTTATAGGAAAATGTGACAAAACAAGTATTTTAATATTTACATTTCTACATTTCTCTTGTGATTTTAGTTTAAAAAAATAATTATTCAAATTATCAAACTTAATAATAGCCTAGTTGGTATTATTCAATTCACCGTATTCTTACTATTATATTTGGGAGAAGGTCAGTAAAGGTGGATATAAACATATAAAAGAACTAACACAATATGGCTATTAAAATGAAAAGAACACAGTTCACACTTTACATTGCTGCCATTGGACAAAGAGTTAATGGTTGTTTCTTGAAGAAAATCGATTGTTACTGCCCAATCCCCCGACCAAGGTTTTATTAAATTGGAACTCAGAAGGAGGGAGTGGGAAATGTTCAACATAATTTCCTAAAAGAGGAAACCAAAACACAAAAGAGAGAAGAAGTAAATTCATGAAGAATGATAGGACACTTATAAAGGAGCATGTTAAAAGGAATAACATTAAGGACAAACACAAGAAATGGATATTGGATGCGAATAGATAATATTTATCTATAAAGAAAACCTCTTTTAGCTTTAGAGGTAATTATATTTATATTTGGAAGAAGGTACAGTAACCCGCTTCAGTGGTCACATGGTGCTGCTCTCGTATTAGATTATACTACTGATGATGGGGAGATCGAGGTTCAAATCTCGGTCAGGTGTACTGAAAATAGGAGTGAGGGTGACCTGGTGGTCTAGGGGTAAGGTGTCAGACTTCTATGCTGGCGGCCGGGGTTCAATCCTCGGTCCCGGCAAAGATTTATCTGATTACCAAACCCTTCCTTCACCTCTGACAAGACATCTTGTGAATGTGAGGAATGCCAGGCCTCCACCGTGGTTCGGATTCCACGTTAAACTGTAGGTCCTTCATTTCATCTCACAATCACCCTACCATTGCACATTAGCGTAAGTGCGGATAACCCGAACGGGTAGTAAGACGCGGTGTTAATAATAATAATAGGAGTGCTCAATTAAAATCACAAGTTATCAAGATAATGCAGCCACCTTTGACGTGAGGGTGGGGGGGCACTTAATGCTGCCAATAGTATAATGACGAATGTGCATATGATGATGAATTAAATAGCTA
Organism: Timema californicum; assembly: GCA_902141385.1. Taxonomy (NCBI): domain Eukaryota; kingdom Metazoa; phylum Arthropoda; class Insecta; order Phasmatodea; family Timematidae; genus Timema; species Timema californicum. The sequence goes on from CABFOW010000305.1 coordinate 76,156, forward strand.
TTATATTTGTTTATTACGGTTATAGCCGTGATGTTATTGCTCAGTGGTTTAGAGGTTTTGGCTTTGATTCCCTTATCCATGCATCATTTTTCACTTTAAAAAATATTATATTTAGATGTGTCTCTCTCTAGCTGTGATTAACAAATATAATAACTTGTCTATTTAATCCATCATGATATGCACATTTGTACAATTGTCATTGCACTATTGGCAGTGTAAAGCCCTCCCAAGTCGAAGGTGGCAGTGCTATCTGATAGCTCGTGATCTTAATTGATCATTGATATGTAGGTAGCTGACGATTTCCACATGTCCATCACAGACTATACCTTAAAATATGAGTGAAGAAAGACCCTGGGCATAGGAAGATTCCCAGATAGCTCAATGGTTAGAGCATTGGTGCATTAAGCCATAGGTCCCGGTGGAATCCTGTGTCCAGGTGTAATTTTTCAATTTAAGGAATATTAATAAATTACTCTTTTATTCAATGATTGGCAGGTTAACAAATTTTTCTGCTACGGTTACCAACCTTCGTCATCATTCCTTACCCCTTTCCCCTAACTATATTTTATAAACTGTTCTATTTCAAGAAATAATTTGAGAAGATTCTTCATGGTTGTTCATTATCATGATAAACTTCATATTGGGAAGGCGACATTATCTCATCAGATTTTTTGCGAATTACTGCGATGGATAGTTTGTCAAAAAAAATGGGAAGGGGTTAAGGTAGGTGGTAGTGGAAAGCCACCATCTGCTAGATGATTTAAAAACAATAGGGTAATAAACATTGTTTTTTAAACAAACTGAAAACTGGTATAAGGGAATATGAGATGTTGATTACAAAATTGAGAGTGTCTGGGAATATACTTGATTTTATTTTTGATACTGAAAATACTGGAAATATACTTTAATTTTGATTCACATACTGGAAAAACACTAACCATCTTCTCATTGAGTGAAATGTTGGTTATGGTAGTTTAAATAAACATTTTGAGACCCCTAATATTTATAATTTGAACACTACTTATAATTCTAGTCTGACTACCGCTTGAATACTCCCCCTCAGGCCCTCAGGTCTGTTTTATTTGCTTCATAGGTAGTTTACTTTGTAGATGATCATGCAATGGGGATGTTTTGTCTTTCTTGTCTAATATTAGTCTCTGCCTTAACCCCCCTCCTCTACATGCTAGAGGAAGAAATAAATGTATGTTTCAAATACACTAGCATTCCATTGACCCTTTTTGTTGTGTTCTTCACTTCCCACCTTCTCCCAACTATACAGTTCGCAAACTTGGCTGATGTAAGTACTCTGCAGAGCCCTATTGTTTATCTTCTGATGAGCTCTGAAACTACTGTTGTTAATTTGCTAACAATTATTTTTATCAATTGAGTTTCAATGAAAAAGTTGAAAATTAAAAAAAGTACGTCCAATTCCTGATTTGGTAACTAATCAAAGTGCATTGAGTAGAAAGAATGCTCATAATAAGGTAATTCAATTGTAATTTTTATAATAGATTTGAATGACTGCGTGATTGTCATATAAACAATGCAATGTTTTGTTTCCCATGTCTACTTTTTGATGGTGATATAGCGGGGGCCATAGATGATATAAAATACTTGGGGTGCATATCACAAAAGATTAGAAAATATGAAAAAACTTCTAGGCACTCTATGAGAATTCCGCTAACCTGGGAGTTTTTCGTGGACTGATTAAATTTGCAGGAAAACTAGACATAGATTTAAAAACACATTTTGAGAGTGCATCACATTTCAGAGTGGGACTAAAAAATAATTCATAGTGAGCTTTTAGTCTGCAATATAGAAGTTTGCCATGACAAAATTGAAGAGGAATTTAAGAGAACTGTATTTCTTGCTGTTATGTCAGATGAAACAACAGATATTTCTGAAAAGACACAAACAGTGATAGTCTTGCATTATAAAGTGAAAGAAATTGTATATAAAAGGTATTGGGGATTTTTTTAATCCCCAGTCCCCAAATGAAGAGGGTTTGTCCAAGTGCATTTGAGAACAAATCAACATTGTTTTGAAAGGTAATGTTGAAAAGCTGATAGCACAAGGCTATGATGATGCAGCTGTAATGAATGAATGGAGAGAAGGATGGAATTCAGGCGATAGTAAAAAATGCTCATTTTGTACACTGTTATGCCCATCATATGAATCTGATAATGGAACTAGCAGATTTTCAAATTATTAGGGTCTGTTTTTTTTCCCAGTAGTCTTACGGTACTAGGAATATCTGGGTCCCCCCCGCCCCCTCTACCCCCATATCTCCACAAAGACACTCAGTATTAAATGGTATTTCCCACAGGATTTGATGAGACTTGGACACGATATGGAATTTTAAAAGTAAAACTGTTAGCACTGTGTATGGTAACAAAGATACTACTAGGGTGACCTGGCGGTCTGGGGGTAAGGTGTCAGACTTCTATGCTGGCGGCCGGGGTTCAATCCTCGGTCCCGGCAAAGTTTTATCTGATTACCAAACCCTTCCTTCACCTCTGACAAGATATCTTGTGAATGTGGGGAATGCCAGGCCTCCACCGTGGTTCGGATTCCACGTTAAACTGTAGGTCCTTCATTTCATCTCACAATCACCCTACCACTACACACCTGAACGGGTAGTAAGACGCGGTGCTAATAATAATAACAAAGATACTGTGGTGGACTGTTTTTGAAGAGCTTAAAAAATCAAAATAGCTACTTCTTTAGGCCTAAACATTTCTGCCAATGAAATGTATGACACTTTTTTTTTAAATAAAGAAAGACTGAAATTTTCAAAGCACTTAGGCCTATCAGCTGGGAAACTTTTATTTTGTGAAAATTTTCAATTTTATCAAAATCATTTTTATTCAAAAGAACTAGATGAAACTGGTTACTGCGTATCCAATTCTTAGCAAAGATAGACTTCAACCAGAGCTTGGTTTTATTTATAACGGGCAAGAATTTCATTAAATGGCTGAAGCAGTTAAACTTTCACAGCTTTTAATGAATAATGAACTTAAAAATTAATTTGTAGAAGTGTTTTGCCTATTACAAATCATAATAGCCATTAGCCACTCTATTAACAACAGCTGAACCAGAAAGGTGTTTTTCTTCTTCGAGAAGAATCAAAACATTTCTCATAAGAACGATTGTCACTGTTGGCAATGGTGTCCATAGAAAAAAAAAAAATGATAGCAGCCTTTCCAAACGTCAACAACAAAGTAATTGAGAAGTTTGCTCAACAGAAAAATAAAGAATGGATTTTATATTCAAATAAATAATTTGAATTACGGTTATATATTAAACTATGACTGATTGTGCCTATAAATATTTTCTACACTTTTTTTAAACTTAATTTTGATATTTTGACTTTCTACTAAAATTCAAACTTTTTTGTATTTAGTTTACATTTATAAAGTAAACTTGTATTTTATATTTTATATTATAATAAACATCCAAGCTGTAGGAATCAGCATATTCTGTTTTAGTATTTATTTGCTGATCTAATAATTATGTTCAGAATAGATTAAAACTTTTTAATTTGTAGCGTGCTTTGTATAACTCTGATGAGCCTAAAGTGAAAAAAACGGCCTTATTGGAAACATATTCTTATTCTATTTTTGTTCAGAAATTTTACCAAATATAAAGCTTAATTTATAGTATATATAAAATACATGATTATTGGCATTCTCCCACCATGTACTGTACTGCCTTTTCATTTCAAACTCGTTGTTTTGTATTTTTCTAGGTTAAAAGACTGTTGCTATGGCAGAGGGCTTAGAAGAGTGTGAGCTACAGCAGCTGGTTCCGGCAGATGATGACCCGCGCCATACTGGCAGCAAGTCAGGGGAGGTGACACCCCCAGTGCCAGGTGTTAGCAAGGTGACCCAGACCTCACCTCTATCTCCTGTCAGTAACAAGGTAAGACTCAGATACTCCAGAGAGTTTCCTTATTCATGAAGCAGCAACTGACAGTAACAAATGCTTCGTTAAAGTTTATTTTTGTTTTGCCCATAATGATGAGCGTCTGGACAAATGTTAAGCTCACCTAGTCTGGTTTATTGTTGACAAGAAGGTCAAGTTTCAAACCTTGGCTAGGTGTATTGAAAATGGTTTATCCTTAACAGAATCCCACCTTTCCTCTTTTCAAATGAGAATACATTGCCTCCAAAATCTACATCCCTCATTCATATCCCATTAGTTTTCTTAAGTTTGGACCCTGGTTGGGTAGTAAGAGACGGTGCAAAAAATAATATATTTCCATTAAGAGACATCAAAATACATATGCCACAAAAAATATTTGAATCTTTTAAAAAAACAATTCTACATCTTGTTTCCCAACAGCCAGGTAGATTGCCAAGTGTGCTCAACTTTTGTTTTCTGGGTGGCTATACTTTCCTAATAACATTTTGTCATCAAGTCTGTAAAACACTTGTTTTCTTGATGACCATACTCCCTAACAACTTGGTGTGGAGTTTGTACAACACTCTTATTTTGAAAGCAGCCAAATTAATGTTTGGCCCAAGGCCGGTACTAGAGGTTTTGCTGCCCTGTGCAAATGTTGAGTCCAACTTACAGTCCCTAATTCCTCTTCTTACCCCTATGGTTTCAAATCATGAACCCTCCCAGACTTTAAAAGTTAAATAAAAAAATGTGTGCAGAGTCTTACTAGGATACCTGTTTGGGCTATTGGGGCAGGGATGAGGGAGGTAAAATGTAGAAGAAATGCATCCACATTAGTGTGAAGAAAGAGTTTTAAACTATTTCGATAAAATGACCCTTAACAGACCTGAGTGGGATTCAAACCCCGATCTCCCCATCACACACACTCCACTGACTCTAATTGAACATCATGCCTAAAATTATTATGTGACATAAATACTTCTCTGTGGAATCTTAAATCTCTTTATAAATTTTAGTCTTATTTACTCAGTTGTCTTATAAAAACAACAAAATGACATTCTCTTGCCTTGACAGCAGAGAAATCATGAATAACTGAAGTTGAGTTAAATCCAGTTTCTGAGCCAATTCATGTTTGTGTTAAAATGAAAGACAACAGGTAGGAAAGGTGGTAGTAGTGGTTAGTGGAAATATTGGATTTCAATGTTTCTGTTGTTGTATTATGAATGTGAAGTGTGGGTTTGTCGGGAGAAACACAAGAGCAAGGTGAATGCTGTTGAAATGAGTTATCTAAGAAATTCATTTCGTAAAACTTGAATGGACATAGTCAGTAATGATGGGATGCTGAAGGAGTACTGTTTGAAAGGAAATCCAATAGTTCACTGAAAGAAGTGTCTTACGTTGGTTTGGGCATGTTTATAGGATAAGTGTTGATTGAGTGATGAAGCAAATATATGAAGATAGTGTGTGTTGATCAAAAGGAAGGGGTAGGCCATATAAGACGTGGCTAAATGTTGTAGACAAATGTGTGTAAAAAGAAGAACATCAATAGTTTTTTTAAGAATAAAAGAGCCTTTATGACTCAGTTTATGAATGGTGTTGAAGCGAAGGAATTATGTAAGAATAGGGAATTGTGTAGAAAGTTAGTGAGGATGGATTAAGTACAATTTTTTTTTTTTTGAGATATGGGCAGTTTCTTGCTTATGTTACACGAGAAGGGTGTGGTTAGGTATGTATGTATTCAGTGTTTCTGGAAAATTTCACAAAGTATACAATATATGTGGCAGCTTGTACTACTATTTCTGAATAAAGAGGTCAAAAATTTGACTTGTATTAAATACCCACAGGATACAGTAGGGGGATTTTTTCATCCTCTTCTGGGGAATGTTGACGATTGTATTCTTGGCTACCCTTCTTGTTCCTGCTCCTTTAGATTAATTCGATGTGTGTAAAAATTTAACAAATAGACCTATAATAAAACAAATGGTGTGACTGTGACAAAAGATAATACAGATCTTCAATAGCTTACAGTATTAGGCCTAACTAGTCTTAAAAAGTTCCACAATTTGTTAGCATAGAAATTGATATTTTTAAAAATAATGTGCATATTTGATTTGTTAAGGAGTAATTTTACATTTATTACTGTTTCCAGCCTGTGGCCTGGGCCACTTTTTTATTCAAGCAATATATTTTCCACTACCAGCTTGCTAGGCCTGTCATAGTTTCATGCCTTATAATCTAACTTAGGACTAGGACAAGCACAAAAAACGTCCACTCCCCGGCCATTAATTCATCACTGTGAAATTGTATACCCACATTTTACCAATTATAAATTTTTCAGCCATGCTGGGAATCAAACCTGGGACCCTTAGGTCGGTAGACAGACACACTACCGACTGAGTTAAGGTATTGTAGTATGATAGGAAGTAATAAATGATCAAATTATAACTTCTTTATTTTTATTACCTTCTCCTTATTTGATATTAGCTTAGTCTTCTATGGAAACATGTTTCGGTTTTATTATAGATGTTATACCATCTTTAGTTCTTATTTATGATATTATTTTAAATACATATTATCAAAAAGTTTGTGAAAATTTTGAGGTATTATATGTAAAAATATTTTGTGGGATGATCATTCAACTTCTTTTTTTTTTAATGCTATCATCCCACTAAAACAAAACCCTCCTTCACGAGCTGCCACTGCACTTAAAATGTCCACTTTAAAACAATGAAAAGTAGCACAGGTTATCTTTAATAGTAAAAAAAGAAAGAAAAAAATAGACTTTTCTTGGAATTGTTGCAAGCTCTAATTTTGGTGTGTCTTGGCAGGCATGAAAATATACAAAATTATAATATTCAAGCAACTATAAAGGCCTATTTTAAAATTAAATGACTGATTTCACAAGGAATTTGAAAGCTGGCACTAGTGTTATGTTGACACTATATTGATGAAAAGGCTGTCACAACTGTTTTATTTGGTTAATATGTGTAATAGATAGAGCTAGCAGGAATATTTTGTTGTTTAGGTGTCGTCAGGAGGAGGAAGCTTGAGGGGAGCCACCATTCAAGGATCTACTGCTTCTCGCACCTTGACACGAATAACAACAGTCCCGATCATTGGAACTTCTTCTATCACCTCACCAACTGCTGGTGAGCATTCATATACATTAATAAATGACAACAACTGTTAGTTATTTTCTAAAATAATGTTGTTTGAATTTTGGAAAGTCATTTCATTGACATAAAGTAGGCTTCTGGTGAAGTTAGTAATGATAACTGTATTATATAGATTAAAATATAATGGTGATGATAATAATAATAATACATTTATAATTCTTTAAACACATTTTTATATGTATGTCTGTAAAATGTATATGGATTTTTACTTGATTTCTATTTAATTTCCTTAATCTCTAGTCATATTAGTGTTTAAAGTGCAATGTGTAGGTCTTCTAATGTATAGCCTCTTATATGTAGGTTTATTGACTCACAGCCAACACACACCAAGTGTGTTGTATCTTGTAAATAGGCTCTGTCTTTAGATGCCAACCCATTTGTTTAGGCTTAGGTGCCCTTCATGTAGTAGCTAGATTGTTTTAGCTATATAATAGTGTATGGTCTAGTAGCCAAGACTCATATAAGTTTTTCCCTAATGTAATCATTTTCGAGCAGTTGCACACCAAGTTGTCTTTTATATAGTGCTACAGTATTATCTATTTAATTCAGGTTCAGCATCTGGCAGCCAACATGCTAAATTCTTATATGTAAATGAGAAGCTGCCAAGAGGACCTTCTTTAATGTCAGACAACAGCACTAAACCTTGTCGTATCAACCCCATTGCTGCTCGACTTCACAACACCAAGAGAGGTAATCAAACTCTACCTACCTTACCTTATTTACTTTTACTACACATTCACTGACTTTGTAAATTAGAATTGACCTAATTCACTATGGTTTGTTCGGCTAATCAAATTATTTTTGGAATCTTTAATTAAATTACGATTACTACTGACATCCATTATTATTGACTGTTTCCAGCTGATGGCTTGCTCAGTAAGCACTAGAAGGATGGACCAGTCAATTTGATCGATAATGTTTTTAGTCGTCACTTTTATTAATCCAAAGACATCTTGTGAATGTGGGGAATGCCAGGCCTCCACCGTGGTTCGGATTCCACGTTAAACTGTAGGTCCTTCATTTCAATCTCACAATCACCCTACTATTACACATTAGTGTAAGTGCGTGTAACCCGAACGGGTAGTAAGACGCGGTGCTAATAATAATAATAATATTAATCCAAAGCTCAATTTTTTTTAAAAAAAAACATGAATTTTTATTCCTTCGATAAAAATAAACTTTACACATAGGCCTATATAAAATCCATAAGGTGTCTGTCCTTAAAGAGCTATTTTTCAAAACTTCCCAATACCCTAAAAAGCTGAAATTTGTTATGAACGCAATAGAGCATGCCATCCAGCTTTTGAAAAATCCAAGATGGTGGATTCAATATAATGGAGTTGAATTCATTTTGGATGAAAATCGATATCTAAGAAATCTGTTCCTCGTTTTGTGTAGTGTGTATAACAAATTACATATGAACACATAGGATTGCCAAATATATATTAACAACAAGAGATAGACTTTGCATCAGGCCATCAGGCAGAAAACTAGATAATAAAAAAATATTGCTCTCAGAATTATCTTAACTCTGCCCGTAACACTTGCTAGCGCAGAGAGATAATTTGCCAAGCTAAAACTAATAAAAACACCTACCGGTACATCAAAGCATCATGTTTCAAGAAAGATTAAGCAGACTTTCACTTCTTTCTTTTGAATCTAAGATAGCCCAAAAGTTCAAGCCCAGGGAATCAGTAAAACAGTTTACCAAGGCTAAAGTACGGAAATCTGTTGTTTCTGTACATTTCTTCATCATAATCATTATCATCTGTTTCCAGCCTGTGGCTGAATTAGTTTAGTATAATGCCTCCATCTTCCTCTATCCTTCCGCCATTCTTCTCCTTTCACTTGCACACTTTCTATTATCTGCTCTTATCTCTTTCTTGGCTTCCTTTGCGGTCTTTTTCCTACATAATTCAGTTCCATCATTCTCTTTTCCATCTTCATTACATGACCAAACCATCTCGGTCTTGCTTTCTCTACTTATCTTATTTATTCCCTGTACTCCCATGTATATTTTTAATTTGTATTTTTATATTGATTAAAAAAATAATTTAAAAAAATATTTTTTTCTTATAGGAATACATACATCATTAGGTTTTTGTTTTTTAATGTTTTTAGAGAGGAGGGTGGAATTATCATGCCCTGCCTCTGGATGGCGCTCTACTGTTACCAATGATGGTTTCAACCAATTTATATTAGCTAACTATGTATATTATGTAATCTTTATTTAACGTTAACGTATGTGGAATTCCTTTATTTGTAAATATTATTTAATTCTCTATAAACGAATAAACTTGCATAAGTAGCATGTTACATTCTAATCTTGAATGTTGTCTCACTGTTGTCTTGTTATATGCACTTGTTTACTGTTTGTTAGAATCTTATTAAATATTATTATTGTTGTCTTTATTTACATGGTGAAGTTAAGGCATAAGCCTTCTCTTACATTTAACCATGTCTTATGTTATCATTACACTGCATTTACAATATACTAGTATATATGCAATCAAATTAATAAAAGTTCAAAATATACATTAACAAATAAGGTCTGACTTTTATCCACACACACACGCACGCACACACACACACACACACACACACACA
>CABFOW010000305.1:86178-96361 GCA_902141385.1 Timema californicum
TTTATCCACACACACACACACACACACACACACACACACACACACACACACACACACACACACACACACTCCTAACGGCAGCATTAACAAAGACCTACTTCTTAAAAATTTCCTAGTCTAAATATTTCCTAATAACTACATAGCAGTGTTGACAAAGAACCACTTCCTAAAAATTTCCTAGTCTAAATATATCCTGCCACACTGGCTCACTTAGGCAGCAAAACAACTGACCAGTAACAATGGCACGTCAACAATGGCCGACCAATCATCAACAAGTCAATGCATGCATGCTCTTGAACTACGGTCGGACCAACCATAGCATTGGACTAGCCGAGGGCAGACTAGAGAGGTTATACTGTAGTTTTAATTGCAACGTGAGTTGGACAATTCACCTGATTCCCTCTCACCAAGTTCTAATGGACGTTTGATCGATTTATCACTTCATTTTACTCTTATTATGATTGTTTGCTTTGAGTATTGCTAATTGTGTGCTTTTAATTACACTAGGCTAATTGGATAGGATCTGTTTTTCTTATACATCCAGAAATGTACCCATACCACTCTTAGCCCTGACATTAATATTTAATTAAATTTCTAACCATATAAATATCATTACGTGACATTACATAAAGCTTGACTTATTTAGAATCTATATTATCATTATTATTATTATTATTATTATTATTATTTGTATTATATGTGACGGATGTTCGTCGCATGGAAGAAGCACTGCTTCACCTTTTAGAGGACTTCCACTCTGGAAAACTGCGAGCATTTGGTATGTACGACACATCAAGTATTTGCATTATAGTTTCATTGTTTGAATAGAGATAACTGGCTTATAATATAGCTTTTGGAATATGGAACTAGTAAAATTACATGATTATGCAAACAATTATGTACAATTGTGCAGATATAATATATTTACTTTATAACCCCTATTTTACCATTTGATTTAAAGTTAGGTTTGTTTAATTAATCTTACCAAGAATTAAATTGTAGCTGAAAATCTTGGAAAAATAATTACACTAGACTCTCAGAAACTCAACCTAATGTGGACTGAGATGGTGTCGAGTTATTGAAATGTCAAGTTTTACAAATAAACTAGCATAATATGCATGTTTACTACATGTTTATTAAACAAGAATAAATCACAGTATAGTGTTAAATATTATAGGTACAGTTGTACTGTACTGTAGTATCATACAGTACAGTAACAGTAATGTATGTCCAGTACATTATATTACATGTTAATATAATGTTGAATATACATATGTGTACCCTCCCTTGGAGGATGGGGGCTGCTTTGATTTAAAGAACAAGTATATGATAAACAATAATATAACTAATAGTAAATTGGTCACATATAAATAGATACCCATTAGTGGATGTCGTGGTTTATTCTCTGATTATATGACAAAATACAATAAATATATTAAGTAGTTGAGAAGGTAAGATTTGATTTACTATATATCTGGCTGATCACTAACGGCCTTGTTAAGTTAATACATATCAATAGAGCTTTATGAGGTAAAATCTGAATCAATCTAATGATCATAAGTAAGAGATCAACATGGAGTAGTGAAAAGCTACAACAAGGAAAACTAGGTAGCTTGCATAGTTTCCAAAGCTTTCAAACTGGCAGTGATAACTCAACTTCTTTAACTTAATACTTATAAAGGACAACGTTTTTAAGTATATAGTCACAATAGAACTATTCTTCATCCTATTAATACATCCTGGGAACTTGATGGCTATCTTCATAAAGTTACTCGCCCCTATGAGTTTGTTTATATACTGCGTGAACGTCAAGACCACAGGTAGAGGCAGCTAACTATTTGCCATACACAAGGGATTAATAAGTCCTAATTAGGACAGCAGTGACATAATCATAACTTCTTAGAAATGCCCTCCTTATCAAAACGTGACATAAATGTTGAAGCTACTTAAGGAACCAGTCTAAGTGGTTAAAAATACAGACTAGTTTAGTGTTTAAAGATTCCAGCCAAGCCGGTATAAATAGAGAATGATAATAAACATAAAAAACACGAGGCAATAGACTGGGGCAAAAGGCTTAATTAGGCCATGAACTCCTAAAATCCCAATGCTGACGTTCTCCTTGAAATGAAATTCCCATTATAGCAAAAAAGACTGCATTAGAGTGCTTAGGCTGAGTACACAGCAAAAAAAAGAAAAGATAAAAGTCGTTAGGCGACAATTAATGGCTAAGTCATTAAAGGGGTATCCAAAATTAGTTAACTGAGTTTACACATTATGCAGACTATAGTTTATCTTAATAGCCGACTAATGAAGCGGTACAAAGCCAAACAGATCTAACTAGACATTCAACATATACTGAGCTTAACAGACTAGTTCAGTCCCAACTCAAATAAATATCAATTACAATCCAAATAATAAATATATATGCAGCAGAGTCGATAAGCGACATATTACCACATAGCCAAAACAAAGCCAATTCCTTGGCTAAGGTAAACTAATCACAGACAAATAGTGACTAGTAGAAATAATACTATAATCCCAAAAGGGATTGTAATACTTCCAAGTCGAGTAGACAGACTGCATAGTACTCAAGTTAAACCTTCTTCGAGTGGCGGTATGCTATCTGGCGCTGATCCTGACCAAGTTCAACGCCATAGCGTCCTGGGCTAATACCTCTTGTCAGGGGTGCAGAATATGTCTGAACGCGCAAACAAGGTTTGAGGGAAATTAAAGCAGTCCTGAGGAAATTTGGAGCAGGGAAAAAGCCAACAATTTTGTTGACGCTTTTGGTACATTCTGGTTCTGATATGGTAGTTTGATTTGTATGAAAAACAAAGGCTGATAACACTCAACACTGACATTATCGGTATGTGTCATAGTGAGGCAGTATCTTTGTAAGCACAAAGAGTTGTGGTGTATAGGGGCTAAGATAATGTATCAGTGTTCTAAATAAGAAGTCAGAGGTTGAGATAAGGGGCAAAGGAAAAATCTAATAATTCAACCTGGCTGAAGGCATGATTGAGTGATGAGTCATCATTCACCTACCCTACCGCAGGTGTTTGGTAGCTAAGGCGGGCAGGCGGTGGAGCGTAGGGAAGGGTGAGCGATGTTTTGTATTAGTTTGAATTCAGTCGCCCGTTATATCGCGGCCTAATTACACGACAATGTGTGCAAAGTTTATTTAAACTTGTGACATGCATAGTGTAATAATTATGTAGCAATGAAACTGTTGTTTTTAGTGGACCTATTAATGTTTGTACATCGTACAATAGATGATTGTTTATTATGTCGACTTTTAAGAGCAAACAAGATGTCAACTGTGCTTATTGAGAATGGTGTGGCAGACGTGATAAAATCGGATATCACGTATTTAAAAAACATCCCCAAGAAATACCTAAAAGTAAGGATCAAGGGAGTATTGCAAGTTTTATAAAACCTAAATTATGTGAGCAGGGAAAAACTCATGGTCGTAAATAGTGATAGTATTTCCCCTAGTGTGGTTGATAGTGACAGACCTTGCAGTAGTGGCGAGTCTGCGAAAAAACCAAAATTCTATGAAAATCAACAATTAAACCAAGGCCTCCCAGAATTACACTCCATTGCTTCTTACTCTCAAGATGTAAAATTAAATGTTGGTACCGGTAAGCCTACTGGTATCAATGAACAATTAATAACAATGTGTAATGCACACAAGGAAATGGGAAGGTTGCTATTTCTGGGAGACAACTACATTTTTTATAGGGTAGGTACTATAAAAATATATTTAAATTTGAATTTCCCAAATGATGTAGTAGTGTACCATTTCCTACTACTACTACTACTATTTAAATTAGAAAATCCTTCCCCCCTTATTCCCTTATTCCCTTCAACCTATATAAAATATTCAATGTATTATTTTGAGTGCTATGGTTTTTTGGGACTTTTTTTTTATGAAAATGTTATGTTCTTGGGAAATATTGAAGCTCTGAACATATTCTGCACCCCTGCCTCCTGTCACTAGTAGTTTACACAAGCAAAGACAAAGTTATTTAATATATTCAGCTGAGAAATGAATAAAGTTCTGTGTCTATTTTAGACAATACATTAAGTTAAATAGGCTCCCTGATTGACACCTGACTAGGATAGGAGGAAAAGGGGGTTGACCAATCACATCTCGGAACGACAGTGCTCGGAGAGGTGGATGCCTGAAGCGGGTATTGGCGCATTATTGAAGAGCAGTTGACGAAAGAACCAAGACAAGAAATAATCTATTAGAATATTTTTCCATGAGTTACTATTCCAGTGGAGTTAAATGAGACTCATCAGTGATGATCACACAAAACATCCAATTCATCAGCTAGGTCCAATCTCATCCATTGTTCTTGTAGAGTCAGTGTTTACTTAGTTGGAGATTGAAGTAATTAAATAATTAATTGTGTGGGCTAATTTAAATTAGCCCAACACATATTGTATTGATTGAAATAACATTTTACTGAATTGGAAAACTAACAAACACAGAACTTGTAAAAACACCACAGCATGACTGTTCCATTCGAGTTAAACAAACAAACTGAGAGGTTATGAAGTTGAATGACCTTGAATTGTGATGACTGGTATCAACAACTGTGTACATGTGCGCGTGTTGAATAACATGGAATGTCGAGTTTCTGAGACTCTGCTGTACTTAACTTATACAGTTTTCTCAACCCCGCATTAGTCGGGATGCAGACTAAATGTCAAGCTCATCTAGTCTGGATTATTGGTAACAAGGAGGTTGCAGTTTGAATAGTGATTGGGTGTACTTAGGGCTTATTTTTTCTAAATGGTTTCTAATGCTTTTTCCTCAAAAATTTGGTATATTTCCTCTAATAGCTGCCTTCATTATTCCTACCCCTCTAGCCTGGATGGGTAGTAAGTAAGTTGCAGTGAAAAAAAAATCCTTGGTCATTGGCTTTTAAAAACCATACTTTGCCCATTAAAGTGTTAACAAAAATATGCTAGTAAATAATCCAAAACAACATTTATACTTTTTGCCATTAGTTTTGAGTACACTTGTATTGTTTAGGTGCTAATAACACTTTTGTTGATCTGTATTTAAACACCAATTAATATCTACTACATGTTTAGTTAACCTATACAAAGTCTGCCTCTTTATAGTTAGACAAATTTTGATAAATACCTCTTTCAAAACGCACATTGGATAAAGAAATGTATCAGTATTATCTTGTTTTTTGATAAAGTGGTTGAGATTCAAATCCAGACCAGGTGTAATTAGGTGGTTTTTCCTAATTGCTTTACAACACTTCCTACACAAAAATACAGCTACACCTTCTTTTAAATAATTTGTTTAACAGGTAAAGAATGTAATTTGATCAGTTACTTTCACATAATAAGACTAGTTTTCAAGCAATATTTTTCATTGGAAATAAACAAAATTTACTTTTTTAAAGATTTGCCAATTCTCTTAGTCCAGTAACTTCTTAATAATGTAAGATAAAATTGTTAACCTTTTAAATTATGAGAATTTTAATTTTTCTAATATTTGAGATACTCACTCATCCAAATAATTCCAAATTGGTTTAATTAAGGTGAAATAACCCACTAAAAGCTATAATATGGTATACTTAGATTGATGTCATTTATGATGGTGTATTACAGGCAAGGACTGCAGCATGGAGCAGATGACTGGAATCCGTGAGCAACAAGAGCGCCTGGCACGACTGCACTTTGACCTTGGTGCTCAACAGGAACTGTTTGTACCCTTGAGTGATGAAGGCCTCCGTGCAGGAGAAGAGAACATGCAGCGTCTTATGGAGAGCCTAGAGCAGCTTAGTGTTTCTATAGAGAGACTTCACTCCTTCTCTAGTGATAGTCGGGAGAGCAGTCTGTTGCACGACTCCAGCTAGGTGCTCATCTGGCCACTAATTAAATGAACAAATATGAAAACAAATTTCTTGGAAAATATTCCCAAATTTATTCTCAAATGTTTATTTTTATCTCTTTTTATTATTCTTATTGGTTGGCTCATGCGGGACCCAAAACTTCGGGAAAATGGACATTCCCAAAACTTGAGCGGGAAAAGTTATTTCTTAAATTATGTTGGGAAAAAAATTTCATTCAGTCAAAATTCCAATTTTGGAACATCTATCAATATCAAAAGTGTATTTCCGGGTTACCACTGACCTGGAAAGTTAGTGAAGTGCATTTGTGGTCAGGGAAAGTCAGGGAAAGTTTTTTAGTGTAGTCCATTAAATTGCAGATTGTTTTCCTCACGGTGTCTTTGATAAGAAATCCATTATTTTGAGGGAAGATGGTATACTATGTAATGTAACTTTTTAATTTTGAAACCTGATTTGGTTATGTCAAACTTTCCTGGAAAATGCTATGATAAATGATGGCTTTTCCAAGACACTTCTGAACATAGATTGGCAACTCTAGCCGGTTTCTTCCTTGGCTATAGGATTCAAGGGAAATTAAAATTGGGGAAGATTCATTGTCATGCTTGGTATTCCAGTTTCTTAATGTTTTGATTGTAAATAATTATTTCCACTTATTTGTGCATCTGTTATGTCTCCATTGATTTACTAAATGTTCATTAAATGTGTTCTTAATAGTATACTACGATAAAAACCATGGCTACTATAGTACTCTGTTAACTGATTATTTTATAATACCAATTAATAAAATCTTTATGCAAAAGGTGTATGCTGGTATGTCTGCACCCTTCTACCATACTGTTTACTACATTATAAGATATAGAGACAGTACAGGAATAATATACATGATTAACAAAGAATTATAGGTTGTAATTATTCAAACCATCCATTGTTTAAGATGAGAAAATATATATATATATATATATATAGTTATATTAATAATTTGCTTAATATGAATCTGGTGTGAAGCACCTTGGAACACCCTATAACCTGCACACTTAGGTCATAGGTTTAAACAGTTTAAGACGTCGGTTTACTACCCCAATATTTGGGACCAAGTCTAATAGACGTAGAAAGATAGTGCACAAGGTGCACTATAATAAACTATGCCTTAAGAACATAGAAAAGGGTCAGAACAACTGACATTCATAATCTATGTCCTATAGACATTGTAGAGGGTGGCCCACGGAAAATTAGTCCACCTCTTATATCCAGCAGGCGCCTGACTCTGATTGTGACATGAAGAATGAGTCAATAAAGATTTAGACAAGCATATAGTAAAGGTTAAGACTTAGATATCTTAATAATTAATGATTAATAAAAGTATGGGTTTAAATTTGTTGATAATTATAGTATATTGTGTATAATTGATATTATGATTAATCTTAACAGGATGTTAGCATACTTGGTATTACATATTTACATAACAACGTGTACTGTAATACGAGTCCAATAGGATGAGCTAATAACATGACATATAAGGCATTCACGGGCTAAGTTTACCTGAATGACAGCTCGAAATGTTACTAGAAGTAATCCCTAATATATTAATGTGATAGTTAACCACAGTAATTTAGGTCAATTTTATTTATATATTTATTTGAGGTCGGACACAAAGTTTATTTATTGTTTTATTCCCCTTAAAAAAATATTAACACCACTTGAACAAAAACTTCTAACGAACATAGCCTCAAAATGGCGACTGACGAATTTAAACCATATGATTGAACATAACGGTAAACAAGTTTTTTACAATGATGCAGAAACGCAGTTGATGAAAATACTTTATTCAGTTAAATATTTCAAAATACGGTAAAATAATCATAAAATCATGTATTGTATGTAAAAAAAATGACAACAATTTTCTCTTTTCCAAGTAATTACGATGCCTGTATTAAAAGGTATTGATGTATGCACTATATTACACAAAATAAGTAACGTTCCAAAACTAAAAATAAGTACTTTTAATTATGTTTGAAATATTGTTTAGAGTTGGACAAAAAGAAATTATTTAAAAAAAAAGAAATAGCATGAGAAAACTTAAGTTTACGTTATTTTAAATGTAATATATAACAGGTAATTAAAGATCTTTACATTTATAACAAAAACTGTGATCTTTTACAAGTGTTGGCAACCCAAAACCTAAACATATGATTATCAAACTGTCATCCAGGTAAAAACCTATCGTGAATGGAATATAGGCATACTACACTACTGATTGACAATTATATAAAAATGGAAATACAAGTCAAACAATTATAAAAGTGACAACTAGTTTACTAAAGTAGTTAAAATATAATGTGTAAATATGAGTCAAGTGTAAATGAACTAATAGAATGATACGATACACTAAGATTGACCAATTATTTGGAGTGATAGTAAAAATCGGCCACATATAACATAATGAGCTAGTTTTAAAAGGAGATTAAAATGCAGAACAATTTAAAACAAGTTAAAATGTGTTACATAAAAATTGATGCGTAGTTTGAATTGAAACCTGCTATTGTTCAAGAAATTTTCAGAAAGTTAACTTTGGTTTTTAATGGTTATCTAAGTCTTAT
The DNA here is from genome assembly GCA_902141385.1 of Timema californicum. Lineage (NCBI taxonomy): Eukaryota > Metazoa > Arthropoda > Insecta > Phasmatodea > Timematidae > Timema > Timema californicum. The sequence continues at coordinate 94,655 of CABFOW010000305.1, forward strand.
CTGGTGCATTTGTCTTTGTACTCCTTTCGGTGTTCCAGTATTGCTGTTAATCACTGGAACGCTATTCACCCGACATGTTTCGGTACGTTAGTTCTAGTAGGAATGTTTTATATTTTTGTCAGGGAATGTCAGGGAAATAAAATCGAGGATATCAGTGGAAAACCTGTATTTAATGTGCATTACAAAATGTTATTGATTTAATATAGAACATCCAAATCTGGTATTTTAGGACTATGTAAACACAAGAAATGAACTAATAAAAATACCTTTAAATCTCATAATAGTTTTACTTTCTAGGATTAAAAAAAGATGTTTGTTAGAAAGAGGTGTCCATTATTCATACTTAATGAACACAGTTAAATCAATATTAATCTATAAACGGTTGATATTAACAATCACAATTTAATAACTGAAATATTCAATACTTAATGTATGCTAATTTTAAATGTATTATGACTAAACTAATATGTTTTCTTAATTCACCTCACATGCAAACTTTACTAAACATCATTTAATTTTATAAAAAATATTTAGTTATATTGAGAACACAATTTTAAATTCATGATTTTTAGTATATACCATGTACTTTTTTTTTTCAAAAATTCAACAAGTTTCAAAATTTATATTCACTTTTCATATCATTCTGAAACCAAATCAGGTTTTTTATCCTTTACCTCAACCCAATGCAATTTTTGTTATTCCTATCTACTCTTACATTTAACTTATCTTAAAGAAAACTATGTTAAAAAAAACTTATTTTAAACCGTACAACTTTGTTAATATTTCATGTTTTGATAGAAATTTTGTGCCTAAATCGTGTTGGACTAATATTATAAATATAAATAAATGGTAAGGAACTTTGCACGGACTTTATATCTCCATTGTTTCAAATTTAGATATTTACTCAAAACTTGTAATATATGTGAAACGAAATAATAAATGTTTAACTTTGATGGCAAATGTTGAGTGAGATGACAAAAATGTTGGATAAATACTATATATGCCTGTCTTAATGACCACTTCCATTTTTTCCATACTTATGTATGTATACAAAAATTGTTATTTTATATTTGTATAGTGGATACATTAAATAATATTATATAAAGTTTTAATGCCATAATATTAAATTATTTTGCAAAATCTGCCTAAGCCTTTCCTTTACTCTAGTTCAGTCAAAATATTTATCCTATCCTGGAATTAAGATTAATTTAGCTTTATTTTTTACACATGTTAAAAGTATAAATACTTTTTATCTGCACAGCTTTAAAACTAATCAAAATATATATTTTTAATATCACTTCTGTCATAAACAATATAAATGTTCAACTTTTTTTTTCTTTGCTCCTCAAATTACTCACTCACTACCTGTTCAGGTTATCCACATTTTAATGGAGAAACAGTGGAAAACTATTTAAGAAAATCATCCTCAATAGACCTGTCCAGCATTGAAACCCCAACTTCTTCCTCTTGATAAAATCATTTTATATTAGCTCGGCATTATTTACTAGGCATGCCTGTGCCCATCTGAGCGAGTGACAGTCTTATTAACTTTAGTCTTAAAAGTGTGTTATATAGTAGAGCTCTTTTTCAACAGATGAGGTGTGGGGGATCTTGTGGTTGCCATATTAACCAACAAGTGTTGCTAGTTTTGCCATTTAGGGGTTGTTATTTCAAAACCTATTATGTTGAAAAGAAAGTGGGAAGGGG
>CABFOW010000305.1:96396-164472 GCA_902141385.1 Timema californicum
GGGGGGGGGGGGGATGCAGCCTTCTTGTTGTTGGTATGTAGTGACGTGACTCATATTTGAATTCCTTTTATGCGAGTAAAGTGAGATGCTAGGGCAGTAGTGAAGGATCCAAGCTAGTTCAAACACCAAGATCATTTAATAATAGTAATACTTTTGACAATGCTGTACCTCTGTCTACCACCCCTGTGAAATAGTTAGCAATGCTAAGTCATTCAATACAAATTAATTATGTGATATCAATTTTAGATTTTAAACTTTAGACAATGCTAACATTTATTTGATTAATTATGTAAAAAAAAAGTTGTAAAACCACCTTATTTGAGCAACTAACTACCTTATCACAGTAGTGAAAAAAAAAAGAGATGATGTTCTACCTTGTTTGAATTTTAAACTGTATGAACTTATTTTGCTTGGATCGAAACCATGCACCACAGAATAAACCACAATATTCATGTCCTTAAAAAAATTACCCTAACGATATTTGAATTTTTTTTAAATATTAGTTTTAACAGGTTTATTCACAGCTTAGTGTTTAAACTACTTGGACACCTTGTTATTTCACGTGATATAAATCATATTTACCTGTCAAGGCTATCTACGTATCTGTTAAAATTAAGTCGGGATAAGATGAAGTGTACCTGTATTTGGGCGAAGAAATAGTGGAAGGTTATACAAATAATTTCACTATACTCTGTGGAATTCATATCCAGAATTCCTAATCAAATGCAAACAATATGAAACTGATGCCTCTTTACGACTGCCCACGGGTTATGGTAAAGTAAAATACTTTAATAGTTCTCAAATTACCCCTTATAAAATTTAGGAATCAGATGCAAAAACATTTTTGTGTTTACAAACCTTTGCTTTAAGTTTTCTTATTTTTTGGGGAGTTATAAGGAGTAAATAGCGTGTTCCTATCCCTGGACTTGGAAACTAAAAAGTTTAATTTACTACAGGTACCAGCATTTGTGGCTGAACCTTCTTTGTATTAGCAGTGAAGGAGAGGGGGGCAGAAATAATAAAAAAATTGGCTATGGGGATGTTTAGACCAACAAACTAAAGAGAGGTCCTGGAGTTTTCTTCCTACAAGTGTCTGAACACTGAATGTCCCTAGAGGTTATTTGGAGTAATCCTGATATGGGAATGTTTTTAAAATTAATATCCTCTAAAAGCTATTTTGAATTGTTCTCACCCGGAATTTTTTTTTTTTAATTTGGCTTCCCCTAGAAAATATTTCGATTTTGACAAATTTTGAAAATGTCTCTAGAACGGTGGTTCCAACCCTTTTTCAACAAATTAGTTCTAGTCACTACTTTATTCTATATAAAAATCAATGTGACACTGGGACGATAGTGGTAGAAAAAAATGACTGAAGATGATCATGATGGTAAGCACTTTTGTTTTCATCATTCATTGAATATTGGGTTTCATTCTATTTGAACTCATCCTTATTGGTGCTTAACTAATATTTGTGTCAATGGATGGCTTCTATCAAGAAAATGAAACCAGATCTAGTTATTACAGGTGGCATAACCTATCTACTGCAGCCTTTAGACATTGCTGTTAATAAGCTGATGAAGGATGCTGTCTGTCATAAATAAAATGCATGGCTAAGTGATGGTAATCACACATATACTACTAGTGGCCATATGCATTAACCAACTCTTATCGATGTTGCCAAGCAGGTAATTGTGGTTGGAATGAATTAGATAAGTCTATAGTTCAAAAAAGCTTCCTCAAAGGTTGTATTTCCAATGATCTTGATGGTAGCGAGAACAACGTTTTAAGGGAGGACGAAGAGGTGGTATTAGATGAAGATGATGACGATATCTATTATAACAGCGCCAATAACAATGGCATTGACTCGAGAGCTCTAGATTGGCTTCTTAGAAGCGATAGTAAAGACAAGTGTGTTTTTTAAGGATTTCCCAGAAATATTTAGGTGTTAGAATAGGCAATTTTATTTATTTTTAAAAATTAAATATAAGTTTTTTCAACAAATGTTTTATAAAGTCTAAAATAAATTCCTGAAAAGTTATGGGTGCGTATTATATGAAAATTTTGGTTGACCTGGCGGTCTAGAGGTAAGGTGTGCTGAGGGTCCGGAGCTCAATCCTTGGTCCCGGCTCACATTTATCTGATTGCCAAACCCTTCCTTCATTTCTGACAAGACGTGTATTAATCACAACTTGTGAATGTGTGGAATGCCAGGCCTCCACCGTGGTTAGGATTTCGCGTTAAACTGTAGGTCCTCCATTTCATCTCACAATCACCCTACCATTGCACATTAGCGTAAGTGCGTACAACCCGGACGGGTAGTAAGATGATAATAATAATATATACGAATTTCCATTTCCAGAAACTTTTGAGCTAAATCAAACATGCTCATTATATTAATGATTTCACAGTAAAGGTTTGTGTGTTTACATTTAATATGTATATTTTATTATGATTTAGTGAAGGAAATATGACCCTGATGTCATATGCCCTACAGTATAGTTGTTGTATGTGTATCATTACCTACCCTTCACTCTAATATGTAGAGAAGGTAACGATAACTATATTGTATTTAACTATTACAAAGCTAAATGCATGACATGATAGAAGAAAGGAAACATATTGTAGATAGAAGTAAGAGACTTGAATTGGTAACAATAATATATTTATCATACAAATAGCATAAAAGGGTAATATTGGGTCACAAAACTTATTGTAGAATGAAAGCTGGACAGAAAATAATAAAGTGTAGTAAAATACATTAGATAGTCTAGGTAAATCAAGTAAATTAGAGAAGTATAACTATAAACATAAGTTTTAAACTGACGAATGTAACAGGGTTTAATAATTCCAAATATATAGGAACTTCCCATAGCATGGAAAAATACGCATCCAAGACGACACAGAAACCGTCAAAAGGAAGTTAAGTTGAAAGAATGTACTGAATGCCAAACCAGCTAAGCTACAGCCAGATTTCCACTAGAAGGGTGTAAACAGAAAACATAGCGAATCAATTACTCATCAAGATATAGTTGAAAATCCTATAGTTTTAGAGTTATTAAGCTGAATCATTGTCAAGCTAGCTAGCTTGACTTCAGAATAAGACAGACATCTTAAATAATAAAATGTTAAGAGGACGTTCATTCAATTACATTAGCAGATGGCTACAATCAGGTGTCCACACAAAATTGTACTATGGCCAGTCTTTTCCCAGTGGGTACTGCCACAGGTTTCAATAGTACAGTTATGCCATTACCCACTCCCTGGGGTATATATAAAATCTAGTACACACCAACATTAAACACTAGTACAAATAAAGTGCCAACAAGGGAAGAATGAAAACATTATATGTGCGAGCCACTATACAAAACTAGCCGTGTTCCGCACTTTGCGCACCTAAAATAGTAATGCAGATAAAGATGTACCAACAAAAATGTTGTGAAATACTGACCCAAATTGGTCCTCAAAAAAGGGCGTTAGACCACCTTCTTGTAACCATACAAAAATTCAAACAAGTAAGCTTGACGCCCATGGTGTCATAGGATATTGTGAAGTCAAAAGGACTTAAAACAGAATAATGAACTTATGGAGAAGAGGAAGATTAAAGCAAGGCTCTTACTACATATAGGGCTCCAATCTACTATATTGAAGCTATGTTATATGAACATAGAGAAAACATATAGCCAGACTATCTGACTAAAGTAATTAAGTTGGGTTGACACCAAACCAAAATTAGTCACTCGGACTAAATCAACAAGTTTGAAGGACTTGGACAGCATTCGTAGGATACTTGAAACATCAGGCAAGACTGTCGAGGCGGTGAGACTCGTGACCCAACCATCAGGGCTGGCTGTTAATTCTTGGTGTTGGAGCAGAGGTTCCTCCTTCAAGGATATTAAATGATGAACTACAATCCTGTGAACCTAAAGGTCACCAGTTATATACTCTATATCCTCTATACCGGACCAAATATGGGCATGTAAATAAGAAAAAGGAAGGATTTTTTTTTTTTTAACAGTGGAGAAAGAGTCGCCAAGAAAGCCCGCTACGGTAGCAGTGCTCGGGTTCGCGGCATTGAACCAACGACAGTCAGGCCTTTCTTCAACTTGGAATTGAAGGATTTAGATGTCTATTTGAAACTGCCACACCTTTGCTTCCGCCATGCTGGCAGCATACTGTATCAAAGCATGGTGATTAATGTAAGTAAAACACAAATGCTATTTTTGCAGAATATATCATCAGTTTTACTTCTCTTCTTTGGATTTTGTTATTTCAGTTTAGTATTTTGTGCAGATTATGGCATTTAGATGTCATATTACTTGGCTGACATGCTACACATGCAAACATGTAACTTATAATCAAACATGACAGTGATCAGATACACAGCCCAATATGTTTCGCATTTGCTCATATATTACAATAGTGTCTCGTAGAGTATCATTTTTATACTGTGTATATGCGCACACAAAAGCTCTTTCATTTATTTAGAAACAGCTCTAGCATGAGGGGTTTATCTGTGTTTAGTTGGAGAGTGATTTTATCTTCTGTGTTTTGCCTATCATTGTATTGTTATAGTGCCGACACGAATGTCTTAATCACCTTGAAAATTTCTGCTATGTGTGTGATAGGTTTAAATGAAAACTCTGAGGAAGTAAATTTTTAGTTTAACTATATGTGCATATTCTTTGTATTTTGGTTGAAAGATAAGTGACCCGGATCAAAAGTGGGCTTTAAATATGTACCATATTACCTGCACAACAAATATAAATATGTAGCTAACTGAGAAACTCAAAGTATGCCTTTTGCTGTACTTGTTATGTGGCGAGAACCACTTAACCACATTGATGATTGCGATTTTTGTATGACAAAAATATTAGGGATGTAAAAAATAAAAGCAAGTACAATTTCAAATATCCAAACATATTATTTGCAATAAGGCCTTTTCCAAATAGTGAAAAGACCTCCTGGTAACAGTTCCCCCAAAAGCATGTAATGAAGGAACCAATGATGAATGTAGTGCAGATGAATGTGTTGCAATCTCTAACGAACCATCCACTTCTAAGAGTTTGGTATGTCGACAAGGAACTTATAAAATGCTACATTTAACAAAGCAAGAAGCTTTTAATTTTAATGATTTAATTCATGATGTAAATCTAACAATTTTTATCAATTTAATTTATTTGTGGTATTAAACATGCACTTTCTGAACTGGCTGATTATATCAGTACAAGACTTATAAACTAACTTAACTCTAGAACAGACACAAAATCCAGCCCCAGTGTCAATCACTGTGAAAGGTGAAACACACATTTCACCAATGATACATTTTTGGGCCATGCCAGGAATCAAACCCAAGGCTCTTAACTGAGTAGCCAGACATGCTACCGACTGAGCTAAGGTGTCGGACTAAAGTTAACCAAAGAGCAAGCTGAACTCCTTGGTTCTCAGTTACAGCAATGAAAACTACTTGAAGCATGAACTAAAATAGCTTTATATCAACAACTAGGATTGGGAAAATATAGATAATACTGACTATTGATATTTTCCCAACCCTAAATGTCAATACAATGGTATTTTGGTTCCTGCTCCAAGTATTTTCATTGCTTTAAACTGAAGCCAAAAAGTTCAGCTTGCTCCTAGGTTAACTTTAAATACTATTGAACCTGGCTAAGGATAGTGGCAGGGTTTTAAAATTTAGAATAAAATATGGAATGAATGCAAAATTTATCTCTGAGCCTTGGTGTTATCACATTACTTGCACCATGGGATGGTATGCCATTAGTAATGGCTTAGAAAGCTAATTTTTCTAAGGGGGGAGTGTACAATATCATTAGCTAGTACAATTTTTAACTGTGTATAATTATGTATGAACCCTCCCCAAAAGGGGTTTCCACAAAATATCAGGGGAGTTTGTACCCTCTTTACCTCCACCCTTTCTAAGTTCTTGCTTTTGAGTAAAGTGTCAAAATTTAGTGCACCAACCTCACCTCACGTCTTAGCCTTTTCCAAATCATCATTATCATTATCATCATCAACTGTTTCCAGCCTGTGACCAGGTCACTTTAGTAAAATGCCTCCATCTTCCTTTATTCTTCCTCCTTTAATTTCTTCCATTCTTCTCCTCTCACTTGGACACTTTCTATCTGCTCTTCCAATCTCTTTCTTGGCCTCCCTTGCAGTCTTTTTCCTACATAATACATTTCCAACCTTTTTTTCAGCATCCTCTTTTTTCCCCTCATCCACATTACATGCCCATACCATCTCAGTCTTGCTTCCTCTACAATCTCATGTACTCCCTGTACTCTTACTCTTTCCCAGATAACTTAATTCCTAATCGTGTTTCTCCTCCTTACAGCAGTAGCTAAAAATAGTGGGGGTGCTGCTCCAGAAAATGTTTAGCCTTTGTTTTAAAATTGTGTAAAAGGAAAAACTTATTCAGGAACTTGATAAAATCCTAACAAAAAAAACAACTTACTTTAACTTAAATTGTTACAGTTCAAGCTTGATCTATTCATTGAAAAATGAAATCCATTATACTTGTTTTAATTGGCGCAAAAAGTTCTATAATTTTCTCCTTGATCTTTGGATGACAATTGAGGACATTTTTCTCCATTGAAAGTACTGCAAGCGCATTTAGTCTTTCTGTTAAATAAAAGAACCGAAAAAAAAAAGAGTCATATAGAATAGCTGAAAACAGAATAATAATCTAATTCTACAGTCTTCTACACTTTATCACATTCAAATATATGGTACAGTTTTTAAGCACAAAACACGCTGAGTAAAAAAAATTCCCTTCCACCATCACACCAGAGCCAGCAATGTGAGATCAACAGTGCTCTCTCTACCTGGCAGTCCCGCCTTCTTCCCCACCCCCCTCCTATGTGCACATGCGCAAAACAGTCAAACACCACGTCACTGGCACTGTGAGGCGCACAGTTCCATACAAAGATTTTTGTATCTTTTTCATAAACTGGGGGATGGCTACTGAAGTACAGACATTAAGCTTAAGAAATATTTATTGTACTACAAAAATAAAGAAAGAATTAAACAAAAAAGGACGCATTATATTAAATGTTATTGATAATATCAAGTGGAAATAGGGGGTGTTGCAGTTCCGCAGTGCCTATACATGAGCCACCACTGCCTGACAGTTAACATGCTCCTCACAAACTTCATTCCCATTGCCTCCCCTTTCCTAGTATCTCTTACGTTCAATGTCCATGTTTCTGCTGCATGTGTGATAATGGTTACAAAGTATACAGTAGTCTCATTAATCCAAACTAATTGGGACCAAGACCTATTCAGATTACTGAAATCTTTCTTATAATGTAAATTAAAAATTCACTGTAAGGTCTAATGGGTGTGTTTATGTGTGTGCTATTCACTAGCTGATGCAATGTTCATGTTGTGATGGCGGAATAGTGCGTCAGCCAACATGTTCACTTCATTACAACAAGGCATTTGGCATTTTCATAAAATCAGTACCTAAGTACCCTAGAATATGCTTTTTTCATCATTTGTGGAAGCAAAATAAACTGAGAGAATTTATCCATTGTTTCTTTTCACTACTTTGTACTATTAAAATAAATTTTGTTTTAAAATTAAATTAGTTTTTTTTCCAGTTTTGTCCAGATTAACGAGAGACTACTGTAATTGTGAAGCCATTTGGAGTGCTAAAGAAAAAAATTAAATGACGCTATTTAAGTTTAAACTTGTTTAATTTGAAAGATATATAAAATAAATATCTTTTCCAAGCTCATTGCTCATTGAACAAAAATTGGGAACCCCCTCCCCCAACCATGTTGAAATGTGAAGATAACATTCATTGGGACATATACAATAAGACAGTGTAGAAACACTGTACATTAATGCAGATAGTGAAGGAAGCCAACCTAAAAGGATAGTTAGGTTAGACCTAGGTCACTTCAAATTAATGTAGTGTTCCTACATTGTCTTATAATATACCAGCATAAGTACCCAGCTTTGCCCGAGATAACTGTGGAATGAATTGCATGGCCACCACAGGCAACTAACTCTTTTCTAAGCTTCAAACATCCAGAAAAAAAACCCTTCATTATAGTTCTTCCAACCCAATTTTTAATAGAATTTATAAAATCTAATAAAAAAATTAAAATTCCAGCTTCGAGGTGCACAGTGATTACAAATTTTGAATTTTAGCCCTCTGCATGTAGTAGATCGTGCAATGCTCATGACAGTCAAACAAACTAGTATAACTTTCCAAGCCATTAGGCAATAATTTATTAATTTGGATTTGATGTTCTTAACGATTTATTTTAATGATGGTGTACTTTAATTAAACACAGAATTAAATCTAAGGCTTTTACATACACTAATAAATATGAAAATTATTATTTTAACATTGCCCAAAAGAAATTAATTTGTATGCACGTTCCTGAAATTACAGTCATAGGGACCTATGGTCGGATTTTATGATAAGAGTTTTCAAATTTTATTTGTAAAAAAGTAATTGGCATGCTAAGTCAAAGCTCCTGGTGTCATTTTTAAATATACCCTTATATTTGAGTAAATATTTGTGAATGGAAGTTATCTTGCTACAACTTCCTGAGTATACAGCTTATAAAATAAAGTCTCAGTTGGTAATCACTGTATAAAAAAATTAATGCAAGCATTATTTGTTAAAATAGAAATGTTGTTTGAATAAACTTAAGGGTGATGCAACTCTAAGCATCAACTTCCTCGGGTCATTTATTATATGACCATATTAGCTAAGAGTTCAAATAGCAAATAAAAAATTAATTATTCAAGATGGAAAAGTAGAGGAATTTTGGGCTGAATGCCAAATTGTACTAAATAAGTTGGTAATAAGACTCAAACAAAACAAACATTTCTGGGACTAGTTTTGAGGGTGGAGCAGCCAATTAATTATCAGCATGAAATATAATTTTATCTAAAAATTAAACTTGTTTGATTATATCTTTAAATATGTATGTTTGCAAATTGTCTTTTCAATTAATAGTAATTGAAAGTCGATTAAATTAATTATAATTACATTACATAGATGACATTCGAACAATAATAAAAGAAACACAAGCAAGCAAACACGAGCTGTCCTTTAACCAACACAAATAACTTTAGCATGACTGCATTTGGAACTACATCCCTCGCGTTAACTTGAAATGCATGTTGACTACTATTGTAGTGCAATAGAGGGGAAAAAACAAAAACACAATATATTTGTAAATCAAATACTAGTGAGAAAACGTTTTTGAAAGGTAGGCCTACATAATTAGTAATTTCGAAAATAGAATATTAGTTCCAATAACTATATCAGGGAAACTACAATCTCTAATTTATGTAAGAATTTAACCTCTTAATTAAAAAATCCGAATATATTCGGGACTTTAATTTTGGCGATATATTAAAATCCCAAATATATTCGGCCATATCTCTAGTAACCAGAAAATAATTCTTTTACACAAATCTATTCGTTTATCACTTTTAATTAGTCCGTCAGCTGCTAGAGAGTATTTGATTCACATTTAAAGTGCTAGGTAGCAGCTTAGACTTCAAAGTTGAAATTAGACCACATGTGTTCTACCAAGGAGCAGTGAAGTGATTGTTCTTTTGCCTGAATAATTATTTATTTAGCTATAATGTAGATAAATGACTTGATGTGCTTAGAGTACCATAGTTTTGATGGTTTTATTTGAAATAAAAAAATGGAAATTGAAGACTAAGTGGATATTGAATTCAGAGAATCAGTTCCTTGCTTTAAAGCAATTACCACGGCAAAAAACATTTGAAAAATGGATAACATTTAAAAAGAGTTGAATGTTTTAGGAAAAAAATAAATCTTTTTATTGCAGAAATTTCAAAAACCAGTGCTATGGAGTATGTAAATTTGGATAATAATAATTTTGCTATTATTTTTTATTTTTACTTCAAAGACGATAAACTAATATATTCAGGGCTTTAATATAGCATGAATATCATATTTTATATTTCAAGTTTCACTGGATATAAGTAATTGTAATTCTACCCAAAGTATTATAACATGTATACACATTCCATTTCGTTAATAGAAAAAAATTAGAAATTTTTGGGACAAACATATGTAAAATAATAAGTATGTTAAGAGGTTAAATGAACACAATGAAATTGAACAACATAATAACACTACATGAGGAGTAGTTTGGGACAGGTTGTGCTGGGAGTTAAATAATTTACCTCTTCCCAACATCCATTATTATATTTTGAAAACTGCATTATCTTACAATACATACAGATGTTAATATTAACTTACATGAAGACAAAAGAAAAGTTGCTTATGTGTGTCAAAACAACAAACTAAAATAATTAAACATTCATATTTATTAAAAATTAATTTTAATTACATTCTATTATTCATTTGCAGTTCTGTTTAGAGAATCATGAAAACAAGTTACTAGTGTCAGTAGTAGGGATAAGAAGATTAAATCTGAAATTAAAATTCATAATGAACATTTTAAAGTTACAATATAAATATTGTCATGTTAAACTAAACATTGAGTGAGCCAAATTAAAAGATGTGATTCCAACTCTTAATTTCTAAAATACAGTACTAAATCAGGTCATATCAGCATGGTCATTCAAATGTGAGATTATATCATAGTTTTCAGAATATTGACTTGAGAAGACAATGGCTTCATATAGACTTATTTTTCGACAAACGTAAACTGTAGTGGTCCTTGATGGACCTACAAGAACAGTTTGATTTTCATAGAAAGCCCTTTATTTTAAAACTGGAAACTCATATTGCCACAATGGTGGGGAGAAAATATTACAACTATGTTTCCATTCTTAGTCTGTTTAATTATTGTATTATTACTATACAGTAATATGTAAGGATAAGTAACAAAGAGTGAACAGAAAATAATGAATATACAAGAAGACCTGAATAAAGCCCGTGAAGAATTTAGGATAAGGATAAGAAGTAAACAAAATGAATGGTCATAGGCATGAAAATATTGAGACAGGAAAGGAAGAAGTAGAAAAAGTAGCAGTGTTCAAATACTTAAGAAGCTTGATAACGAAAAATATTAAATGCAGCCAGAATGTGAAATCTTGAATAGCTTTAGCAAAGGAAGCAGAGAGGTGAACATTAAAGAAGGAAGATGAAAGGAGATTGGAAACATTTGAGATGTGAGAGTGAAGAAAGATGGGAAAAAAAAGCTGTATGAAAATAGTGAGAAATTAGGTGGTCCTGGAGAGAACTGGAGAAAAGAGATTATAAGAAGAAGGAAGAGAAACTGGTTAAGAGACTGGCCGAGAAGAAACTGCTTATTGACAGATGCCATGGAAGGAATAGTGGAAGATGTGAAAGGATGAAGAGAATGGCGGGAAACAGAAGCATGGAGAGCTACTATGTAAAATCCTGCCATTAGGTAAAAAATCAAATAATCCATAGGGAAGTTTTTAATAACCTTTTAGATGAACTTTATAAATAGGATATAAAATATATTTTCCACATTCCCTCCATGTAAATATTAGTACACTCCCTCTAAATTCAGTCTTCCTCATCCCTAACTCATTAGTGTAATCAGTACATGTGTGTATGATCTGAAAAGGTAGCCTGCGACGCTAATAATAATATCTATCCTGACCAAATTGCATTTGATGGTGCTGCCTATATTTGGGTAAGACCTATTTTTGGGTTTGTTTAAAAAGTTAGCATCAGCTTGTCATGTTGCATTATAAAACAAAACACATCAGCTTGTCATGATGAATTATAAAACAAAACACATTTAAAATCTTGTAAAAGATACCTACATCATATTCTAATTTTTGTCAGGCTAATCCAACGGTTACTAGTTAACACTCACCATCCCTACTACATCCACTTAGTTAACAATAGTGCATGTGTGAACACAGCAGAGACACAAATATGCTAACAAATAAAATCAAATGGATCAAAATATATTGACAGCTTTAAGACGTATACTGAGACGTGCATTCCTGCACAGTTGTTCTTTATTGAGATTTTGAAAAATATTTGAATTCTTTTTACGTGTCACTTATAACAATTACACTTATTGTAAAAATTATATATTTATGTATACTTTTATAATATAGTACAGAAATAATTGTTAAATTTTATTAACAAAGCATTGTTGTATTTAGTACCAGTATATTAGAAGAGATTTGTGAAACATGGTGTATATGTACAGGATATCAAAATGACAGCTATAACAATGTTTTAACTGGCATATTGTTGAGCTGTGCAAATGGTAGAAAGTTAATCGACATCAATTATATTACTATCTTGGTAGATGACACAAATACATCAATTCACCAAAATTGTTCCAAAGAAACCAAATATGCCAGCTATCTAATGGTAAAACTAGATTATAATCTTATCAGAAAGATGCCTGCCAACAAGTAAAACTTGCAAACGAAAGAGAAATATTAATAAGCCCTTCACAGTTCTCCAACTAAAGTTCATTCAATGGGAAAGAGGCGACAACAATCAAAATGATACAATTTCCAAAACTCCGGGGAAACATTCTCCATCGTTCTTGCATATTACAAATCTACTAGTGTTTGGAAAAAAACAAATTATGTTCAAACTCTAGTGATTGGGGTGTTTTTTTAACTTGTGAAAAATTAAAAAGTTGAAATCAATATTGGTTCAAAGTTAAAACTAAACTTGCTAGTTTTATTTATGTAGGTTGCAATGAGTATTTATTTGATGAAGAAAGCATATTTAAAATAAAACCATTATTTGTGCAAAAAATATTAATGATAAAACTTCAAAATATCACGGACAGTTACACATTAGCTTACTACTGTGACAGTCTACATACCATCAAAATATGTAGCTTCGTATCAAGTAATTAACTTTCTTTAATGTTTCTTTATGCATAGACTTGAAGAAAATGCCTATACTGAGTTGTTTTTTCATGCTTAAAGTTGATTATTTCTTATTTATATCCAACAAAATTTGAGAAATGAAATTTTTTATTGTAATTGGGGTTTTAGGGTTTATCTTAGTCGTTTAAATCCAAATTTGATAATGAATGAAAATCTGATTACAATTAATTTTGATAATTTTAAAATTAAAATCTAAAATATGATGAATGAGTTTTAAAATTAAATAAGTATTGTGTTATTATTATAATATTATTATTACTGATATGATTGTTACGTAAAAGAAGGATTTTGTTTTTTAATTAAAAATAAACAATTAACAGTAAAGGTACAGGTTTCTCATTAAATATTAATGTCAGAAAACAGGGATTTGTGAGAATGATAAGGTATGTAATTTAATTGTATTCCTTCGGATTATACATATGAAAACTATTAAAATAAAAATAGTTTATTGATTAAAAAAATACTTGCTAGCTTTATCATATCTTATACTAATATTAGTTGAAAGTTGTACTGGTGAGAGTGCAGTAAACCCATATCATTGAATTATATCAAAAAAATGTTCAAAGAAAATTGAACATTTTATTTGGTTTTGAGAGGTTGGGCAGTAATGATCAATTTTCTTAAAGAAGCAGCTATTACCTCTTTGTCCAGTGGCAGCAATGTAAACTGTGAACTGTGTTCTCCTTTTCACTGTAAAAGCCATTTTGTGTTTGTTCCCTTATATATGTTTTCTATCCACCTCTTCTGTAACTTATTCCTAATATATATTTGGTTTTATTGAAATTTTGAGGTAGCATAATTTCTTGGGTAGGGGCCTACTACCATAATGGTTGCTGTTTCATAGCAAAACAAAATTATTTTATTTTATGAGTGATAATGTGAAAAACAGAATATACTTTAAAGATTAGAGCTAATGTTGGTTTCAATATCAAAATTGATTAGATTAGTTTATAATGTAATTCCGATTAATATTCGGGACAAGCAAAGATTACAAAATTTCATTGCATTTATACATATCACTAGCTTAATTTTAATTTAAAGCTTTTTTTAAACATAAATGTTTTTGATTTGAGATGAAAATATAATACTTTTTTTAATATACAAGTTACTCGTGTTGTTATTTCATTTTGATTTTGATTTAAAATAAATAGCAGTTCATCCTTTTAGCTTATTTTTGGTATTCTAATGATTTTCGATGATATTACCTGTAAGAAAATGGATTTCCTAAAGTGTGATTTTGAATAAAAATACGTATGTTGGCAAAATTAGAAGTATGACACTGGGATTTTGTTTAGTTTAATTACAAATAATTAGAGCTAGGAATTCAAGGATTAAAAAGAATTTTTTTGAGATTTTATATATCTTAAATAAAATAAATTAATTTTGCTTTAACATTGCTAGTGATGGATTTTTTTTTGGTGTAATTAAAGTTTTTTATACAAAGTAATAAAAAGACTCACTTTGCTAGTGCCACTGCTGGGTGATGATAGGACTAACCGCAGCGAGCATAGTGTTGAAGGACTGAAGCTGCCAAAAGGAGCGCAACCATTTTAACCTGGATGTTAAGTGTCTGGGTATATTATTTGTCTGTCTGTGGCCCTGGGTTACATGGCTGAGAGATTAGGTAGAACACACTCCAACTTTGCCAAATCATTAATAGAAGAAAGTACTTTGAATAATTATAAAAATTACACCTCTAACAAAGGAAACTAACCTTATCTTCAAATAATAAATACATAAAGAGATTTTAATCTATTTAATAAGTCAGAATAATTTTCTGTTAGGATGGTTGCTGCTGATAACTTATATTTTACAATAAGTTTTCTGACACTGCTGTTTAAAATAGAATTTTTATTACCTCAAATATGGCTTAAGTCAATGTTTTGTTAACTTAATGGTATGATTATAACAAATATATCTTTGTCCATTGTGTTTGTAGAAATTTATATTCCTAGGCCAATATTATATATTGCATATGCATATATTTGATGAGTTATTTGGGCAATCATTTAGTGAGATGTTCAATTTTATATTCTTCATATTTTCATGTACAAGTGAACATGCCATCATTTCATAGTTGACAAATTATCATGAATTGTTTGTTTCCAGCCTGTGGCTGAGTCAATTTAGTAAATGCCTTTATCCCTTTGTCCTTCCACCACTCTTCCTCCCTTACTCTTGTCCATTCTTATCCTAAACTATCAAATATACACATATATAAATATACAACAAGAACACCACTGGGATAACAATTTAAACTAAATACAAATAACAGTAGGCCATTTATAACCATCACTTAGAGAACTGTGGCAATTCATTTTTACTTTTATGGAATCAGTGTTGGCTATTATTTTGATGGATGGATGTGAATCTTGATTTATACTTCAACTAAACACAAAATATACAATATTAAGGCAACCACATTTGAGTAGCATTCATTTTATATATAAAGTACTTTCAACAAATACAACCAGAAAATGGTTAGGGGAAATAATCTATTATTTTTTCTGCAAAAATTATATAACAATTGGTGGTGAAATTATCTCATTTACAACACTTAGGCCTGTGCCACACTGGACTGAAGATACGCTGCATATCTTCAGCGACGGATCTTCCGCTGTTGTTTCAATAAGACACACTACAGTGGAAGATCTGTGTTGTATTTTCTGCCCACAGTACACTGTGCCAAGAATCTGTCAGTGTGGCACCTCCCACTTGAAAACACATAGTTGGAACTACCAATTCTCCAACCAATGGATTATCGGCTTGCCAAAAGTGAACAGATGCTCACGTCGGTGTATTAACACAGTACGCTCAACAGAATGACGGATCTTCTGTCCAATGTGGCACACTATAGGGTTTTGTATACAAAGAAATGTATCAGCATTCTGTCGCCGATAATATGAGGTGTATCTTCAGACCAGTGCCTTAGGGCTAGTTGCACAAATAATAATCAATAGCTTGATTAGAAATCGGATGTATGTTGCTCTCCAATCAGTGACTCAAACATTAATTTTCAGTTGCACCATTAACAATTAGGATGTGATTGTTGATCAAATCTCTGGTCAAAGTAATTAACCATCCAATTCTATTCCATCAACTGTGTGATTCTATGATAAGCTTGTTGATGGAATACATAACCTATAAGTTTTAATAACTAAATCAGTTTTTGTATTCTTATTTAAGTGATTAATAATGTGTGCTATATATATTTATTTTGAGTGTAACTTATTTTAAAGGCTAATAGTGTCAATTATTGCATCTTCAGCTGAAGTTTTTCAATTTTGTAGAGAAAGCAACTTTATGAAATAAAATAAATTTTCTTTAAATAAAGAGAAATTAAATTTGAAGATGAGCTTTCGATTGAGTACATTTAACATTTTTTTAAATGTTGCCATGTTTGTTTTACTTTATTATTTAATCAAATCTATGGTTAGGTGATCAGAGAATTTGATCTCTACTCAACTTTGTTGCAACTCAAAACTTTTCTTGATCTATAATCAAGCTGATGGAAATTCAGTGACTGAAAAATCAATGTGTTTGTACAACCGGCCGTTAGTAAACCATTAAAGTTAGAAATTGTCATTCATATTATAAAACAGTTATGTTCAGTTTAACGTATTTGTATACTAGTTAAAAATCAGGAAAGTATATTTTATGTAAAAAAAAGGGGGCGGGAAAGCGGTTGGTATCTCTAGTGTATGCAAGATATTTGTTAATAATGTATGTGTGATTTATCAGAAAGCAAGACATGCAAATACACATAGCTCAAATATTTCTAACACTTCAGAAAATAAAAGGTTTAAATTTCAAGTTTTAAATTTTCAACAAGTGATAATAGTTAGAATTCATATCTTTGTGGCTTGATTAAGTTCAACACATCAACATGGGAATTGATAAATACACCAAATTATAAGATTTTCCATAAAGTGTAATCATAGTGCCAATAAAGTTCATGTGCGCTGTATGGTATGAACTTAAAACAATTTTATTTCTACAAATGATCCCTTTTCAACCTGTAGACATTCCTTGTTTTTAACCGAAATATTTTGTAGTTTGGATTATGTTATTCCTTTTTATTTTGTGAAACTCAAATAACGATATTAAAAAAAATTTGCACCAAGCTTTGGAAAACATTTAGAGACTCATGAAATGATTAAACAAGTTGATGGTGATCAGTGCTTAGGCCATACACAGTGTTATGAATGGTTTAAGCAATTCAAAATTTATCGGCAGTCAACTGATGATGATACATGTTCAGAGCAGCCCTTGACGTTAACTGAAGAAACCCATATGACCTAAGTTTGGGTAATCATGCTTTCAAATTGTTGATAAACTGTTCGATAAATTATGGACAAGTGCAACATTTAAATGGGATCGTATCATGATATTATGACAAAAAATTGAAAGTTCATCCCACGGCAGCTGACTTAGGATTATAGAGATAACTGCTTTGCGATCTGCCAGGAACTTTAGGATTGCTCAAACAAGGACAAAAACTGCACGAAGAGAATTATCAGTGTGATAAGACGTGGGTATACAGCTACTATGTCTAGACAAAAACACAGTTGGGAAAAAATCACAGAGACTGAAAAAAGTGGACAGGTCAGCTTGAATGTGAAAATCATGCTGACAATTTTTTTTTATGTTGATGGTGTTGCTCATCATGAATTTTTACAAGAGAGATAAACAGTAAATCAGTTGTATTGTACTGTACTCAAGTATTCAGACGTCTGAGAGAAAATGTCAGGAGAAAAGGGCCGAAGCTGTGGAAAAACAAATCCTGGTTCGTTCATCACCACAACATGCCCACACATACATCACCGCTGATTTGTGACTTTTGCTTCAAAACTGAGAAAACTGTGCTTCCCCATCCTCCCTACTCGCCTGGCCTGGCCCCTACATACGTTTTCTGTTTCCAAAACTAAAATACATGTTGAAAGAACCAAAATTCAACACTATTGAAGAGATCAAGGAAAAATCGCGGGCAATCCCAAAAAACACCCATCAGGACTGCTTCTTGAAGTGGAAATGTCTTTGGAAGGGGTGTATAAGCCTAAGAGGAAAGTACTTTGAAGGAGACAAGGCTGAATAATTTGTAGATAAGCCCAAAAAGTTACTAAAAAAAAGTTTCAGAACTTTTTAAACAGACCTTGTATTTTACTAAAATGGCAATCAAAAATATTTGATACTTGAATATCTAAATAAACATTAATCAAATTCAAATATATGTCTAAATATGACACCTGGTCATGAGTATTCAGGAACATTGCTTTAAACATTTAAATTATAAATAGAATGCTCGAATTTTATGGTATTCTAGAGATTCAAGATTCGTAAAAATCTTTAATACAATTTTGAAGACCGTAACTTTCGATATGTTTTCAAGCAATTGATAAAATGAAGAATATAGATTTGTGTAGTTGGCAGAGTAACAAAATCCCCCAGAAAAAAGAAGAAGAAAAAAGTCAGTTTACTGAAAAAAAGATGTTCTTTTTGTTGTTTATAATGTAATGGAGATGATGACAAAATAGCATTTGTCAGTGGCACTATACCTTAAATAACATTTTTTAAACTCACTTTTAAATATTTTCACTTTCAAGCAGTACATTTTTAAAGATTTGAATTTAGATTTGATATTTGAAAGAAAATTTAAGATTCAAGAAATATAGGATTCGACCCATCTCTAATTTAAAAGCTATATATAAATATACTAGTGTTATATAAATGACATAACCTGAATTACATTATGCATTTGTAAGGGTGAACAAATTATTAAGATTAGGTAAATTTTAATATAACTTTATAAATTATCAGTTCTGTAGAGTTTTTACAATGAACATAAGCCTAGTGTATTTGCTATAAAAAAAGAAGAAGAAAAAACTTCATTCTAACATCATGAATCAACCTGTTCACAAAATTTGTGGAAATTGAAGCTTCCCCCCCCCCCTTAAAAGTGAAACATAATTTATTATATTTTGAGAGTGTGAATGGGAAACTAGGACACTGAGGTAGAAGGCTAATCATAAAGAGCTAATTTACTTCAAACAGTATTGTCGCAACCACAAAATAACAAATTGCCTAAGCTACTCAGTTAATGTTATCAACATTTTAATTTGATCTAAAATGTTTAAAATATAAATCTCGATGTACTGCTTTGAGGGTGTCTTTATAGACAAATGCTTTAAACCTTACATTTGAATAATAAAATAAATTGCTGTAAAATTAGTTTTGATTATTCAGTTTCATGAATCATGATGATGCAGCCCATGTGTAAATGGCATTTTTTCAAACAAAAATTAAATTGAGAAATATTTCTATAGCTTTGACTTGGGCACTTTATAACTTGGTATGCATGTATTTTAAATCAATCTTATAGTAATCATTATGTAGGCTAATCGATGTATTATTGAATTATTATTGGTTTTCATACAATAAATGAAATGTAAAAACTAAATTGATTATTAAAATGTATTCATAATTTTTAAATGTAGTACAATATACCTGTGTAAATTAAAGTGATAAGAAGAAAATTACTACAACATATTAAACTTCTAGCTTGGTATTGTTTGGATTTGCCTTGATTGACATCACAATTTGAAATGTTTATTAATGTGCATTTTAAAACACAACTTACATACAATAGTATTTCAATTATTATATTATATAAGTATAGAATATTTATCATTTGAAATTGAAAAATCGTATACATTATTTTGGGTGTCCAAGGTTGATTAATCCACCGGTATACCAGTACTTGTTCAAGTCTTGGAGCTTCACAGTATACAAATTTACTAATATACTAACCTTACTTATGCTTAGTTATAATACAACACAGATAAAGAATGTTTTTCAATCCCCTGAGAACAACATCTGTAAAGATAACACTTCCACAGTGCTCTCAGCAAGCTGTAATTGCTTCTCAGGAGTGGAACCAGAGCATAATCTTGTAGCAATTAGGGAAGTAAAGTCACGTTAGTTCAAAAGTTGGACATTGGCTCATTTATTTTTACCTATAAGTTATGGTTTTATGTAAGTTTAGTTTTTTGATTAATTTACAGTGAGAATAAGGTTTCAACTATGTATGTTAGTAGCTTAGTTTAATGATCTAGAAAATGATGTGTAGCTATTTATATTCCAGATCAGTGAAAATCTAATTGTGTGTATGTGTATAAACATTTAGTGTGTTTGTGATGTGCAAGTGATATTCCACAATTTTTATAATGTGTAATATCCTTTTTGTTTAAATTGTATCTCAACTTTACACCAAAGTGACTGTACTGAACAATCCATTAACCTTAGCCATTACTTTGATAAAAACACATGCCAGATTTTGAACTTTAAACAATATTTAAAAGATAGAAAATCAATAATAAATTTAATTAGGTGTTGAATTAAATTTTTTTAAACATAAATAAAGAAGTTAAAAATCACTATTGATAGATGGCATTCAATTACAAATTATTTTACACATTAAAAGTTAAGTAAGTAGTACACAAATTGTTGAAAATAGTATACTTTCACTCATCCAGAAATTATTAAATACACCAATGCAACTTTGAAATCCATGTAACCAAATTTACATGGTTTTTAATCACAAGGGTACAGAAACCTTATATTTAAAACCAATTCTTCTTTCACTCAGGTGACTTGGTCATTTTAATATGCTTGCTAACCCCTCTAAAAATTGAGAATTTTAAAATAAAATCCTGGTTGATATTTTACAAGTTCAAAATATTATTACTATGTTTTAGTATACTTTTAATGTGCCCTGAGTCTGTTACGTAACACTTCTTGTTGATGAAGTTTCTTTGAATGTAATTAATAACACTGACAAATATAACAACTCACTAGCCTATTTCCTCTTAAGTGTCTTAAAAAAACGTGAAACAAAATTCAACTTTTAGTAGGAGTGTGTAGCACAAAATTAGTTTATATTAGGTGTTAAATTACTAATGTTAATTCAAATTTAAATAACTCATTAAAAATATTATAATAGTTGGCCAATCATAGCCATACAAAACTTTGTCCTAAACTTTCTATGCACAAACCATGCCGCACTACATGAACCATGATAAGCGAGCTAAATTTCCAATCGTTTATCGATTAATAAAGAACAAATTGTATGTTACTACAATGAAATGAATGATTAAACTGTAAAGTTATATGAAACAAAATTAACAACAAAATTGAGTTTCCTGTAAAAAATAAAACAGAATAAATAAATATATATATGTATAAAAAAAATTCATCTGATATTGTTTATTTATTAATTTATCAATCACATTAATTTGATTAGACCTTTCACATATTTTTATCAAATTATCTATGATTGAATTAGTCAATAAATTTCTAAGTAGTTAGTGAAAACTTTACTTTTCAGTTATGGAATAATAAGAATTAAGTTTCTTATGGGTTTTATATATATATTTTTTAGCATTATTCATTCGGGTAACAAGCAAATGAACTAATAAAATTATGCTTATGTGTAAGGGAGAGAAAGTTTGATTTTAGAGGAAGTGCACCCACATGTGTGTGAAGGTAAATTAGAAAACCAAATAGGAAAAAAACTTCAGTCCGCCCGACAGGGATTCAAACCCCAATCTCCCCGACATCTGCAGTCCAGTCTATTGTGAGAGTGATGAGAAGACCATTCAACCACCAAGGCAGGTTATGAAGGGTTATAAATACAATCTAACATTATGTTTTGACAAATTTGATTAGTGATAAACTTAGTGTTGGATTAAGGGTGTGAATTTCAATTGGCATTAACATTTTCATAATCCTTTTTACATTGGTATATATTTTAAGACAAATACAACAATACAAAATTATGTGTGTGTAAAAATATAAGTTAACTAAGGGTCTGCACTGTTGGGATTCTGGTTTTCAATGGGCACTAGCTGTTTTGAAGTTGATGCCTGCTATAAATGAAGAAGAATTAATTTTTTTTTAAATTGTAAAATAAATAGCAATCAAGCAGGACAACGAAATTGCTTGCTTTGTATTCTATGAGATTTTTTAATTAAAGTTTTGATTACAGCAAAACTTTAATGAAACAATGTTTTAAATCACATTATTTAGAATTGCAAGCAGAATAATGTTGCAAATAACATTCCCATACTGCCTTCATCAATACACAGTTGTTATAGAACAATGTTGTGATAGTGCTCTCATCACTCATTTGTCATAAAACAATAATTTGATAGCATTATCTTACTATCCTTAGCTCTTAATAATCTTAGAAGAATGTTGCGAGAACATTATTTTATTGCCCTCATCACTCAGTTGTCATAGAGCAATGTTGTGATAGTTTTAGCTTACTGCTCTCATCTCTTAGTTGTCCAAAAACAATGACACAAATAAAAGTATTGTATTGCCCTCTCCAATCCTCATTACAGTTAGTCATAACATACCTATTTCTTTGAAATTATTGACCTTAGCTTTCTTTAAACAGTTTGAAGAAGTCAACACTGTTTAAAGATTTGGAACATGACTTGGAAATTGCTAAACAAAAGTCCATGATTTTGAGAAAAATCCTTAAATCTAGTGGGGTATCCCTAAGTTCCGAGATGGCTAAGATGTCAACCATGGTCCTTAGAAAAAAATTTACGCCAACACAGCACATATAAAAAAAACTAAAAAAATTGTTGTTTATTGGTTTGAATCGCTTTGATATCACAGAAAAACCAAATCGATTCAATTTGAACTTCAGTAAAAGCACAATACGGTCAGAGTAGTGAATTAATTTAAATTAAAAATGGTTGCTATTTGTAGTGAAAGATAAATTACTGAATACAATCAATATACCATTCAGGTAGATATTTTGCTAAATAAATTTCATGGATGATTTGACAATTTATTCAAACCAGGAAATATTATGTTTATGTAATTTCCATTTAAAGATTATATATATGTTGAAGAGATAGCAGCAAAAGTAGGTAGATGTTGTTGGATTTTAATTCATCATTGTTTTAGGATGATATATTGAAAATAAAATGTGATGTAACTTTAAAATCAAAAGTTCCACGTCCAAGCACATATTAGTATCTACTTTGTCAAGAAAAATATCAGTGCAAATCGATATTCTCTTCAATGAAAGCAATTAAGGCTAACCATTACTCTTGTTTTACCGACGAAGAGTTGTAAACGTGTTTCAAATTCCAATGAGCCAAAGTATGATATATTTGGGTGTCTCTTTAGATAACACGCTGTAACTGGGATCGAATTATGATTACATCCTTTGTGTAGGCTTGAATGTATTTATATTTATAGAAGTATGTAAATATGTATTTGAGTTCAAATTTTGATTAGTTTTTCACTATCCTTTGATAATCATTAACACATAGCACAAACAGTTTTGGTGGATCGTTGTCATTAATTTCAGCTGAGTTTCACCCTCATAGCCTAAAAGTTTGCCCCCCGTTTAGATAATCAGCTTTTATAAAAAGAGGGTAGAATCATAAAACATTGATATAATAGCTATATAAGTAATTGTGAAGAGACCAAGTGTCACACTATTAAAAGTTTTTATGGGAAGCTGTAAAACCCTCTAAAATATATGCCCACAAACTATTCTCAGTTAAATTTAAGGTACTTTGTGTTAAAGGTAGTCACAAGATAACACACACACATATTATAAAATCATATTCACAAATAAATTTAGCCAGTGGCGGATTTAAAAATTTTGTACCCCTAAACACTATTATAATATCCAACCGCCCATTTTTTTGTCAACGGTTTTAGGAAGTTTTGGCGGAAATAGGTGTTGGTGGTATATGGGGGGACGGCGGAAGTTAGTATTCGAGAAAAGATTTCTACGAAAGATAATTCAGGCTCTTAGGCCCCTGCTTAGTGGGCCTATACTGTAAATCAATAAATCAATTTGAAACAAATTAAAAAATTGAAATAACCAACTCAAATTTGGTTAAAAAACACATTTTTTTTAAATCATTATAATTTATTGTGTTAAGAACCAATAAATTAGTTTTCTTTTGCAATATATTGACCTGTGCATCTTATAAATAAATTAACTTTATAAAGTGCTTTAGTCAATTAAATATATGCAAGCATGGTTTGCGACCAAAAGTTATATGAAAGATAAGTTATACAACATAGATTTATTTTGAACTTAAATAAACAAGCAGTTTAAACATTCACTCAGAGAAATGTGCAAGTGTATCTTCAATTTTGGATGGATGCTTGCTTATACAAGGAAGTGAACAGGGAATTTGAAAAAATATACTCACTCATCATTTTTGTGTTAAGTATTATTTATAAAATACTTAAACAAACCTAGTTTTGTGTTCGTTATAAAGGTATTATCTAGGTAGTAAGTAACAATACTGGTAGAATTTATTAATAAAGTTTACGTATACCAGACGTTTGGCCATATCAAACAGACAAAATGTTCAATTTGTGATCAATTCAGCTTTAGTTTTCAACTACACGAGTGAAAGTGTGAATGAAACACTACAATAAAAAATAGTTTCAATAATTGCAAACCCAACTGAAAGCATGAACGTTGGTTAGCCAACACAAATATTTTTTTGCGAAAACTTAATTTTACCTAAACACTTGGCTTCTAACCAAGAAGTAGGCACTGCCATCTAATATCTCCACAATGAAGTGCATGTACAGGTAAGCTCTTGTAGCTACAGGTAAATTTTACAATTTAAAATTCTTTTAGAAGTAAGTTTATAGTTTAGTTTCATAAAGAGACTCTTAACTTACAATAACTTGTAAATCAAGAGTATTTTCTATAAGTCTGAGCACATTGGTAAAATACTTCATACATGCAATTTTAATGAACATTTTCTTCACACATGGTTCAGTAAACTTCAACCTGTGTAAATATTTATAAGTAACACAAGCAGTGCCAGATTTAGAGGGGAGCGATCACCCTGGGGACCCCATATATCCCCACAAGAAAGAAAACAATCATTTTAATTTCCTATTGTAGATACCCTCTACATCTACCAAGCCAGTGGCAGTGAAACCTATTTGTATAGGCAAGGCAAGACAAAAAAAACAAACAAAAAACTTGCCTTTTACCCCCACCCACCCCATGTACTTGCCCATAAAGGTTTGGAACATTAAATGTCTTTCAAAGCTATTTGGAGTAGTCCTCCCTGCCAATTTTTAAAAATTCTATTTTTATTAATTATTTGGATTCTTCCCCAAAATTTTTTACATTAGGATGCCCCTCGAAGCTATTTAGAGTGAGCCTCTATAAACTATATGAAGTAGTCTTTTCAATTAATAATATATATATATATATTTCTTTATATGCTATTTGGAATGATCTTCACTTGAATATTTTTGAAAATTGGATGCTTTTAGAAGATAATTGGAGCTGTCATCACCTGGATAATAATATGTATCTGGAATCTGTTTGGAGTGTCCCTCTCCCAGCAAAATTTTAAAATTAGATGCCTCTAGGTAATATTTGGAGTGGTCCCTGCCTGGCACATTTTTGAAAATTTAAGGCCTTTAGAAATTATTTGCAGTTTGATAGAAGTCTTTCAGCTTCATATTCAAGAATATCGGGTGTGAAATACATCCTGAGGTTTGACCCTTTTAAAAGCTATTTAGTGTTGGCCCTCAAAATTGTTTTGAAATTTCGATGATCCTAGAAGCTCTTTGTAGTAATCCTTGGGAATTTTTTCAAATTTAGAAGCCTCTAGAAGATATTGGAAGTGGTCTATCTGGCATATTTTTGAAAATTGAATGCATCTAGAAGTCATTTGGAGTTTAAAATAAGGGCATCTTTCAGCTACATATTCAATAGTAAATTATTTGAAATGTATCTAGGGGTAATTATTTCCACGGTGAAGTGCTCCTACTCTCACAATTCCACCGCCACTGTACCAATTGGGTCACTCAATACAAAAATGATTTCAAAACATCCTTAAGGAATGAATTAATACAATTTGCAGCACTAGTAGGGGATATTAGAGAAAACTTCAAAGTATTTTTCAAAGTAAATGATGTTCTATGAAATCCTCAGTGAGCAACATTTAAGAGTTAACATTTTCTAATGTTGAAACACTGTTAAGAATATATTTAGCACTGATGGTGTCACAATGTAGTGAGGAAAGGTAATTTTCAAAAATGAAGTTGAAAAAAGAAATCGGCTTTGTACAATCATGAACCAATATTGGTCTAACATATACATTTCCTTACTCAGCATGGGAAATTATATACAGTACTTCATGAAATAGACTTAAAGAAATTAGTGAAATATTTGCTGCAAAGAACGCAAGGTAATTTTGTATTACAATGAGCATTTTCATTATGTCTTTTTGTAGCTTATTTTTTTTTTTACTTTGTTACTATTACATTGGTGTAAAATTAGACATTTGCTGTTTTACCTTTCCTCAGACATGCTATGATGTAATTTACATAGACCAGCTTTGCTGGCCGCATGCCATAAGGCATTACTCGTGCAATGGACTAAACAACCAATGACGAGGAAATATGGGCTCGAATCCTTGCTGGGTGTACTGAAAGGTTATTTTTCTAAATGGTTTACCCCTTACCATCCTCGCAAATGCGGGCACACTTTCTCTAAATTCAAACTTCCTAATCCCAAACTCATTAGTGTGATTAAAATACATGAGTATAATCTGAGCAGGTAGTATAAGACACGGCTCTACAAAAAAAAAAATACATGCGCAAATCCGGCACTGAACATGAATATTATATTCACAGAGCCTGATGATGGATTTAGACAAGGTAAGGAGATGGCCACATTATTTTATAAATATAATTAAAATTAGCTTTGTCCCAATGAGTAATGAATGGTTCCTAATTAGTTTTATTGAAACTTGACGAGCCATTACATGATATAGAGCAATGTAAAATATTTATCAGCATATGCCTTGGTTAAACAAAAATTAAATTACACAATACAATGCAAATTTATTAACCTAGCTCATTTTATTATTCTATTTAATCTTATTTTACAGCTCAATCTAAGAATTATCAAACCAGAGTACCCTATGTTCCTTAACTTATCTGAGAGATGATATAATTTATGAACTAACTGCAACTGTGGGAAGTTAGCTTTCAATAGTTTGCGTACTTATAGTTGCTTCAATAATGGTAACAAAATTGTCTGTCCGTATTAATTTTTAACTTTTAAATTTATCACTTGAATTGTAAATATTTCAAAGTTCACCAAATTTTACAAGTCATACTATTGTCTTTGTGACATTCTTTTTATTTAAAAGAAATTGTAAAACCTCAACTTGCAATTTGTAGGATTCTGGTAGGAAGTGTTTGTAATTTAACAGTTACAAAAACTTCTAAATTACTATAACACATGTGTCAATTTATATGATCTTCAGCTATCATCTTTGATAAATAATATCAATATCAATAAAGTAGTATTAATCATAAAGTAAAATGTTGTCAATAGTGACAACAAAACGTGTTTGTTTTTTCTAAATGGGTTTTCCTGCCAAGCTTCACAATGATGAGGGCCAAATGGATTAAGAGTTAGTTGTTTTAAGAAACCTAAAGACCTGTGTAGTAGGAAAAATAGAAAATGGGGTGCTCCATGTGTTGTGGTTCAATGGAACTTGGGAGTAGGGAGAGGGAGTTGGTGAGTGTGGAGTGACCTGAAATAACGATGGGAGTGTACTTTTGATACTTTGTGGAATGAAACTGGGAAAAGGCTTCTCTCTTTGTGATGAGTGGTAAGGGGTAATTGAAAAGTATGAAATTGGGTTGCTTGTGCGGTTCTAGTGACAAGTACAACTAAAGGAGGCTGTTCTGATGAATTATGTGGCTTATGCGTAAAGCCTGAGATGTGATTTATAAGAATGGGATTGGTCTTGAGTGTGTACAGCCCTACACAGGGTGTGGTTTGGGGGCTCTAGTGTTACACGAATAAGAGACTGTGGTCGATGAAAATTGTGAAAACAATTTTCAACAGAAAAGAAAGGCAATGAAGCAAAATGAAATCCAGACCTGTTGCGTGTCTTCCAACACAAAGAGTGTGGATAGAGGTTTCAGTGTAAAAGGAAAGGTTTGAAATGATCAGTCATAGTGAGAGGAAGTTGATTGCCCATTCCTATAGATGTGCAAATGTTAGGGAGAGAGCAGTTGATTCACTGTCTATAGGGTAAGAATTATGTCCCAGGATTTCCTTTCATTATCAACCTGGTTAATACAGTGAAGAATACCAAGGTGACAGTGACATTCTGATTCTAGATAGTTAACATGTGCTCACTTCAACTGAGATTACTAATTTGAAAGACTTGTATTTCAAGAATATAAGTGGAATGTTGATTCCCTAAGTCAGGTAGTAGGAAAACTAAAATATAGAATAGACTCATGGATTACTGCATCTAGCATGTCGACCTGTTGTGTTATGGTGATTGGTGGTCAGAATAATGATGATCGTAATTATGTGTGAGGGCTAGTTCAATTAATAATAGTGATAATGTTAAAATGTATCCACACGCAAAAGAAGCAGAAGTTTTTTTATACGGGGTTTTTAAAAGTTATGTGAGAAATAAAATGTAATTTTGGTTAAACATTGTGTAATGTATTTGACCCAGGATAATTATTATTTTAGGTTTGTGCAAATTAGGGCTTAGTTATTTCCTACCCTTGATGTAATATTATACAACTCATACCAACTAATTAGAACTTAATTTACTCTGCAGACAATCTTTTAATAAAAAGTGTATTTTTGACCTGAAAAATAAATATTTTATATCAAATGGAAAAATTACCTAATTTCAATTGAAAGCACCTCATCTTCTTATTTGGGTGCATTAAGAAATTAGACTGATTTCAAGGGACATACATAGATACTCAAAACTGAATTGATCCACAAAATATACTAGAACATTTTTCAATTGGACCACCAACAATGAAAAACCACCACTACTTTATTAAAGGAAAATAATAAATAAACATCACAACACCTTTTTATTGATACTGCACAAACTTACTATAAAGGGCAATCAAAATATATAATTTGTAAGTTTAAAAATGTATAGATTGCACAAATTGAAATGTATGTTACATTTGTCAATTCAAGATGTGCAGTTAAAAACATTTCTTATTGTATTACCACCATCACCGAGCTGTGACATATGGTCAACAACTTCATGCTCTAAGATAATGTCCCCATTGCATCAAGGCAAAAGGATAAACTCATAATATTTTAAATATATGTAGATGTATTAAAACTCTACAAGGAAAGAAAAAACTCAACATTTATGTTAGATAATATGGTATCAATAGTGAGATATTAAAAAATATAATGCAATTTTATTATCTAAATATGACAAAGTAAAGCGACAAAATATCTATCTAGAAAGCGTACCCAAATTGGTATCGTATAGCTCAGTTGTATACTGTGTCAGCAATTACTAGATTTCCAAATTTCATTCATCTTACACTTTAAAAATTAATGGTTGTTTTCTCAATGTGACTTGTGAAATAAAATGTACCTGTTATTTACAAAACTAAATGGTTTCCTAGACTATAATCTAAAGATGAATGAATAAGTTGGAAAACTCGGAGTTTCCTAGGTCCTTAGTTCCTCTCCACTGTGTGTAAGGCTGCACTACTAAAACCATGGTGTAGAGTGCCAGTTTCACTGTATGATCCATCACCAACAGTCTGGCTCCACACACTTCCTCACTCACTGGAGGCAGTACTAGAGAACAAAACTAAACCTTCCTGCCAGGCATCCTTGGGAGGTTGAGCGTATAGGCGCAAGGTTACCTAGGAGTAAGCGAGCTAACAATCTTTCATGTTGGAAGTGCATGAAGCCTAGGTGGAACTAAGTGAAGCCACGTGGCCACAGAGTCGACGGGAGTGGCCCTAAAGCTTCTGTCTCTTGACCGAGTCTGGGTCACTGCTGTCTCCACTGTCCTCTTCATCAGGGTGCAGAGGCTGCACCGGTGGGAAGTCAGGGATCTGCTCCCGTGGACAAGGGGGGGCCCAGCCCCCAGATCCTGGCCTTACAGGGGACCCTGATGATTTGGGTGTGACGTGACCCCCCTGAAATCACACACATTTATTACACATCTTATTACTTTAGACAATAGATTAACATCTGGATTATTAAGGCCCAGGTCTTGAGTCCACTTTACACCCCTAGAAAAGTGAGAGAAAAGAAAAGTGTTAAATTATCTTTAAAATATTTAGATTCGAACTAAGGAGACATAACTACCAAGGGGAATGAGGGAACACATTCACCTCGGCTTGTTGTGGTTTCCACCAAAAGATGGACTATTCATAAAAAGTACCAATGATAGAATTGATTGAGTATTTTAAATGATAACCATGTAACCAACCTCCTTGGTCCTCCCATATTCTCTAATCGTCAGAATAATTAGAAAAAGGAAGGAGTGTGGATTTAGACAATTAAATGCCAGTTTACTGTAAGCAGAGTTGATATACATGGAAGAACAGGGTGTACAGTGAATTGGAGTTGATAGTCAGAGAGTCTATGTCAGTAACGTGTAAGATGGGCACATAACTTTCTGAGATCCACAGTTCAGTACCCAGAACACCTTTACCCGTACTCATCCCAAACCGTCAGCACTATAGTCATGCATCTAATTGCCTTGCCGACATGAGAAAGACGGTTCTGAGGTCTCTGGAACCATCTTGGATTTCCCATCACTCTCTACCAGTCGAACCAATCCAAGGGCAACTCCATGGTGAATCCCACAGGCGCGGGTACACTTCTCACACCTGGCTACGCTAACTACATATAGAGAACCCCCTCTCCCTCCCACCCCCATCCTCATTACCCTTAGCCATCACTATGAATGAGTGGTTAAGTCTTAATTTGCCACCCCCCTCACCCCCTCACCGAACTACATTTGTGGATGCACCTCCGATTTAAGCTAGGGTCTATCAGAGCAGAATAACAAGCCATGAACCTGCTCAAAATAGGTACAGGACTCAGCATGTAGTAATAACTATTTCATTCAGAATGCATTTTGTATGTGTTCCAAGACAATAATGGAGATTACTTTTTTGGCTCTACTTGTATTACTACATTTAACTATTATTAACAAACAGTCACAACAAAGTTATTAGTAATAAAGCGCACAATACAGAAATTTATTATTCCCATAGGGTGATAAGTCCATCACATGTAACTACCAAAAGTTCAATATAATTATAAAAAACAAGAAATAAAATATTGTTACTGATAACTATATAAAAACATATTTAATAGAATGGTGAGGTATACTAGTAAATGGTGTTACCACCGTTTTAACAGATGAAACGTAAATATACATTAATTAATACCTTTTAGACACAAGACAGCCAATACACGCAATGAGAATGTACTTACTCTTTCAATCTCAAAATGGAGCACTGAAGGTCAAGCATTTCCACACACTAAGCTATAAATGAGACCTATTGGAAACTCTGGAGTGCGCAAGAGTGACCTTTCATAACTCCATTGAGATGGCTGAGAAAGAAGTCTTGTCACCAGTCGTGAATATAGTTAATTGTATAACCGATCACAATAGAGTCATTTCCTTCCATGTTCCATATCACTTTGTGTACAGAGCAGGGGTGGTTTAAAATTCCTATCCCCCTCAGCAACTATTAATTTTTAATTATTCATATACAAGAATCTTTATGATAAACAAATTACCACTATTTATTATGATTTTGTTTAAGTGAATTCTTAACTGTTTTTAGATGTACAAAGAAAAATACTGTTTTTGGGAATAAAAAAAGTGGAATACAAAAAAAAGCGAGGAAGGGGGAGAGGGGTGAAGACATTTATTTATAGTGTAGATATCTGGTAACACTTTCTAAAAAGACATGCCTAACCACAGATTTAATAATGACATATTATTAGTTAAGTAAAAAGATTAAAGTTTCTGAAAATATTGTAAAACATAGCTTCAGACAAGAAAAATATGTTTACTATTCCGAGTCCTTCCAACCTAGGGAAATTATAATAATTTCAGACAAGGAAAATATGTTTAGTATTCAGAGTCCTTCTGGCAAGGAAAGACCGTGTTATCTTTTGGGAGTCCTTTTGACTTGTGGATAGAGTTAATAATATTGCAAAGTAAATACCAGAGATGTTTTCTGTTGAATAATATATATATAATATAAATAATAGGATACTTGCAAATATCTATATACCTTGTTTATAAATAAAACTTACATTTTATCTAAATTAACTCTTGATACGTTGACTTCACTTTATTCCTATTTAACTAAGTATTTTACACTTTCCTGGAAATTTTCTTTGATTATTTTCTGGTTCATTCATTTCTTTGTTGGTTTAGCAGCATAATGCTGAATGGGTTGCAGGGAAACACGAGCCAATATATTATATAACTAATATATTCGTTTTTAATGTTCTATGTGCTCACTATTCATTTATTCTCCCCTTATTTTATAACTTTATACTTTGTATGCCTGCCTTTGTCCTGGAGGGCGAAAAGGGGCTACACAGACTTTAAAAAGATAATCAGTGAAATACAGTTCCTTACATTAAAAATCACATATATACATACTTTTTACTTTCTAATATAAAGAGAAATGAAACAAATAGCCAAAACTATTGTTAATGCATTTTAGTGTGGATAGTCCCTCATAGATATCATATTCTGAAAATTGAAAAATGACATCTGGACACGGGTTCGATTCCCGTGTCCAGGTGTCATTTTTCAATTTTCAGAATATGATATAAAGAGAAATGATTGTGATCATGGAAAAATTAATCTCGAGGTTTTGACAAAGTAAACATGAACCCATAAAAGAGGATTTTACAGTTCTGTTTGTCCATATGCCTGTGTGCATGACTATTCCTGCGCATGAATTCTCTTGTGCCAAAAATTCTTGGAAAGGTAGTTTACTGACGACAATTTTTTTCAAAAATTTGAAATATTTTACAAATGGCTCTAGTGATTTAGTTACAAATAGATATCTTGGGAATGTTTGAAAAAACAAATAACCCAATTTAATTGTTTTTGGAGTAAAAAAACTCATTTAGGGGCAGTTTACTGATGACTGATTTTTCAAAAACTTGAAATATTTTACAAACTGCTTTAATAATTTACTTCCAATTGTTTATTTTAGGAGTGTTTCTTGACATGACAATTAACACTGCATATTTATTTTTAGGGTAGAAACTAATTTATGGGTAGTTTAATGTTGACCTGAAATATTTATAAAATCGCCCTAACAATTTGTTCCAAATTAGTATCTTGGGAGTGTTTGACATGACAAATAAGCCTGCATACTTTGTTTTGGGTAAAAATGTGATAAAATCTTTTACTAAGGAGTGATTTTTTGAAATTTTGAGCTATTTTGAAAATGTCTGAAACGATTATGCTTGAAATGTATATATAGTGAATGTTTAACATTAACATGACAAATAAAGCTGTGTAATTATTTTGGGGTGAGTATTTGACAATGGGTAATTTAATGATAACTTAAATTTTAATTTTAATATTTTAAAAAAAATGGCTTTAACAATTTTTTTTTTCTTTTTTTCAAAATTGGTATCGAAAGACTATTTTAAATATCAATAATAATGTATGTTTGGTTATCTAAAATAAATTAATTAAAAAGTTTTGTTTAGTAAATGCTGTTACAGAAGATTATAGAATATTTGAATGTTTTGAAAACTGACCTTGAAGAATGAATTCAAAATAGAAATTTGGGAAGAGTTTTTCGTGATAAATAAGAATACATTTTTATTTTTAAAAATAACAAATCATTTTAGAGTATTTTACAAATATTTTATTTTTGGAAATTTGAATGTTTTTCAAGATAATGAGTTTGTTTTTGAGTAAAACTTATTTAAGGATATTTTACTAAAAGCCTATTTTTGAAAATTTTCTTTGAAGCAATAATAAACAATAATAGAAAGTTTGTACAATTGTGTAGAACCATTTATTTTCTTAATGTTTAAGATGGTGCGATTTAATGTTTTGCCAAAATCAATTATTTATATTAAACCACCTGAATATTATATATATATATATATATATATATATATATATATATGTGTGTGTGTGTAAAGCTGTGAAAAAGTTTAGAAATTAAGATGGACCCTTGATAACATAAAGGTTGACAACCACTGCTCTCAAGTTACCAACAGTGTTATACCAACTAGCTAGGTATATTTTGTGCCACCCCTTTTCCCCGGGGTGGTTAAAGGGGCAACCAAAAAAAGTGCCCACTTTGGGTGTAAGGTTATAAAGGGCATCAAAATGTTAGTATTGTGGAGTAAAATAAAATCTTTAGCTTATTGAAAAAAATGTAAAACAAAACTTAAAAAATAACAAAAATGGTATACTTGCATTCAAAACGTTTTAATATTGTCATTTGATTAATATTCGAGTTTAAAATGAACAATCCATAAATAATATATAAAACCATCAACATTTCTATTAATCCATAGAGGTGCTTGGTTAAACAATGAGAGAGGATAACACTGCTCAAAACCATTCTTGTTTGAGAGGGGATAGTTTGGAGCCATGAAAGTATTTTGAATACTGTATTTTTGTATTCCTACTCAATGCATAGAGGGTAGCTCTTAGTATCTTTTAAAATATATAACACCAAAAACATCATTTACTTACTTATTTACTCTATATCACAAGGAACTCGAAATATCATTGATGCACATACAAAAGTATGCCACCTATCCCTATTTCAGCTAGTTCTATCTAATCTACCTTATCATACCCTTTCTCTTTCAAGATCCATTATCATATTATACTCCCATTTGCGTCAAGGTCTTCCCATTGGGTTGCTAGTCAGTACCTTGAACATGGGTTTAGATTCTTCCATTCACACTACATGTGCTGCCCACTGTAGTCTATGAGACTTGATTATTCTAACAATGTCTTGTGATGAGTACAGGGTATGTAACTCATCATTATGTAACCTAATCCACTCCCCAGTGGCCTCTTCTCTTTTTGGACCAAATATATTCCTCAGCACCTTGTTACCGAACACACTAAATAAGTTGTTGTTATGCAAGGTAAGAGACCACGTTTCACACTCATGGAGCACAGCTGGTAAAATTATTGTTTTGTATATTCTAAGTCTTACATTTCTTGAAAGCAGGCGAGATGTCAACAACTTACTAACCAAGTAAAAGCATGCATTTCCCGACTGCATTATTTTCCTAATTTTCATTCTTAAAATTGTTTTTGCTAGTTAAAACAGTTCCTAGCCCTTTAACTCATTAACTATGTTAAATTATATGGTGTTCACAGCAATCTTTAAATTATCATCCTCAATCTGTGTTCTCTGTGTGATAATATACTAACTAGTCGTTTTAATGTTCATTACTTAACCTATTTCCTCACTATCAAATTATAAAATGTCTGCATTTCTTGCGACAGAATCATTATCATCCAACAAAGTTAAATTATCTAAGACATGGGTCCCCAAACTATGGGCCAAGGAATGGGTGTATCCGGCCCGGAGACACTTTAACCAATTTATTTAAAAAGTTTTTTTTTTCCAATGACGAATATAGAAATTTTGGTGTTCCTGTATGTAGGACACAAAATGCCTACATACACAATCGTATGTGACCGGCGGCAGTATTGGAAATTCTCAATCACAACAGCCATACTGTAGTGTACAACTCCTTCTTAGAGTTCACTAGCTGTGTTTCATAAAGTTTACTAGTGTTGAGTGGAAGGGCTGAGGAATGTTTCCAATTTGGGGAAGGTGAGACAATTACAGTATATTGGCTGCATAGCTTACATCTATTCATGTTTATTAATTGTGGTTATAAGTTGTGTGTGTATATACAAAACACAAAAAAACACAATACCCCACACCATCAATTTTCTTTGGGAGGGATCATACAATTTATCAAAGCTATTATGATTGGGAATTTGAAAAGTAGGTGCTTTTTTTTATGCATAACGGTATGACTTTTGAATATAAGGTAATCATGCTCTTAAAATTTACTTTTAGTGAAATTATTTTCAATCTTGGGGGGCTAGAGGAAATAACCCCATTCTGAATGCGCTAGTGTAAAGGACTATATAATGCAAATAAAATATAGGTTTCATAGAAAATGTTTGTGTTGTCAGATTAAAAATTCACTCAAAAATAAGCAAATCAGATGATAAAACTAATTCATCTGCCAAAACTCGACTAGATGCAAAAAAAAAGAAAAAAAGTTCAATGGTAAGTTTCATATTTCTTTCAACCAATGTCCCCAAATTCTTAGGTCAAACTCATATTAGAAAAATTTGACATGTATCCCGAGTACAAGAGCTGAGTTACAACTATTCTTCAAAATTCTTAAGTTTTGGACATTGTAGGTTTCAAATTTTACATAGCTTTGATTGTTTCCTCTGGGTTTTTTTAAGGAGAGATTGGGCAGGGAGTGGTAAAATGAGACTCATACTTGTCCTCAGAGTGAAGTGACTTTCCTTTTGATGGTCAAAACATATTTATACCAATAGTCATTGTCATCAAATGTATTGTTAGGTCTAGCTTTGTCATACTTAGTCTTAGTTCATGTAGTTTTTAATGTTGTATCATATTTGACATGTATCCCGATATATAGTGATACACTTGACTCTTTACTCGGACACACAATGAACCGAGGTCTCTCTACTCGAGTACCAGTTGTAAGTCCCCGGCTCTCAACCAGGACCATATAACGGCGGGTAGAGCGCGGCCATCACATAACAATGTTACAAGCCATCAAACTCGGCCAGTCTCGTTCATCTGGGTCATTCGCGCCGGCTCCGAGCGACATAAACCCTCCAAATCTTCGTGGAGAGCAACACGGCCAGGGCGACATAAAAGTCACCGGACACGACGACTCCATAAATTTCTTTTTCAGTCCATTACATTTAGTCCCTTGGCCCGATCTTAAAAAAGAAAACTCCTGTTCAGGATTCGTTTCTCGTTTCCCCAGCCATCACGAGCTCCGTAACAGCTACAGTAGGGGCTGGGGTGAGGGTGAGGGTGAAGGGAAAACTGCTCTGAGTGGAAGAGCGCACTAAGAGACTCAGATAAGAAGCTTGTCATGTTTTCTCCTTTTGGATTTCAAAATAAAATAGTTTACACCTTTTTCTTGTTTTATATTTGATTCTGGGTGACCTGGCGGTCTTGGGGTAAGGTGTTTGACTTCTGTGCTGGGGGTCCGGGGTTCAATCCTCGGTCCCGGCACGGATTTTTGTCTGATTACCAAACCCTTCCTTCACCTCTGATAAGACCTGTATTAATCATAACTTGTGAATGTGTGGGATGCCAGGCCTCCACCGTGGTTCGGATCCCACGTTAAACTGTAGGTCCTCCGTTTCATCTCACAATCATCCTACCATTACACATTAGCGTAAGTGCTTATGGACCAAACGGGTAGTAAGAAGTGGTGCTAATAATAATAATAATAATAATAATAATAATAATAATAGTTGATTTAACCATGTCTTACTACATGTCAGGACTATAAGAATCACACTACATTAATGGGGTCAGAATGAGGAAGGTAAAATTGAGAGGGAGTTTACTCTGATTTGTGTTAAAGGAGGGTAAGAAACCATCCTATAAATTCAGATTGTTATAAGACTAGCCTAATCCTATGATATAAAGTAACTAATTATTCTGCTTACTTGTGAGTGGGGTACTGGGATAAGACTGGATAGGGGGCAAAGAGTATTTTTAAGGTCCATAATGATAATGTTTTACCACATTATTAGTTTTTAAAAGGAATTTATAAGCTCTATCTGAAGTGAAGCTGCGGATCACATGACTTGACATATTATTCTGAGAAAGGGGATCTAGTAACTTTTTCTAAGTGTCAGATAAAGGCTTTCCTGTAAAAATTGGACTGCACAGCACACTAAACTACAGACTGGCGAGAAATGAAATGAGTTGAAAATGACTAGACTTTTGTCAGTTAAATATACTAGTAGAGTAGAGAGAGAGAGAAAGAAAACCTTCTTAAAGAAT
This sequence comes from Timema californicum, assembly GCA_902141385.1. Lineage (NCBI taxonomy): Eukaryota > Metazoa > Arthropoda > Insecta > Phasmatodea > Timematidae > Timema > Timema californicum. The sequence goes on from CABFOW010000305.1 coordinate 134,242, forward strand.
TAAAAATAGTATAGCTTTACAAAAGATTATGTTAATCACTTATCTTGTAACACACCAGAGAAAATTGTTTTCGAGAAGTAATCTCTCTAGTTGTAGTTCTTTAATGCCGTGAAAATACCTTTACCCCTTCCCCCTTTATTGGCTTAAATCATTATTTTAGTACTTATTTCTTCAACAAATGTTTTGAATGTTTGCATGGCGCTACACATACACGCCAATACTTTTTATTTTCCACACTAACTCTATTTCTAATTGAAATAAAAGAATGAAAAGATTTGTCAAAAGACATGTCAGATTTCTTAAAATTACTAAACTTAAATATTAAACGATACTAAGAAAATACTCGTCCCATATTTTCTAAACTTTGGTTTTTAAATGTATGGCTATGAGTTTCCATTCTCCGTACAGATTAGAGATTTTAGTAAAATAAATTTAACACATATAAGACATATGGGCAAGAAATCAAATGTATACAAAAACAGTCAATTAAACAAAGCAATGTTTTACAATTGGATATTAGGAAGTATAATAGCAGCTACTTTTAGTAAATATAGTCATGAAATTTCAGTGTTATAATTAGACAGAAGATAAGACATTTTTGACCGGTGTCTTAGAATTTTAGACCACTTATTTGTAAAAAAAAACTTTAAAGGTTTGCCCATTTAAAATATATTGTTAAACAGTCTGTGGAACCATTTATATATATAGCACCTCATCTTACTACCTGTTCATGTCATACACATAGGTTGAATATAGAATATGAAAAAAAATACAGTGGAAAGATGAGTAAACCAAGTTTTGTTTAAACTCAGATGGAGTGTTGTTTATCTCTGAGCCTTACAAAGTCATAAATACACTTTATGTGATTAATATGGGTCAAAAGCGCAAATTAATTTTAATGAACTATGCCTTGACAAAGAATTAAATAAAAAAACTTTAGATAAAATAAAACAAAAACATTTTGTCTATAACTTTGTTGACATCTTTGTCTTTTTTATTTCTTTTTCATAATATTTTAGGTTTGTTTGAATGAGTTATTTTGCAATCTGGCAAATCAAGCATGATAACATTGATAATTGTGGAAAAACTCTGTTAAAATATCAAAATAGAATAAAACAGTAAAAGTTACAAGCATGACCCCAGCATATGGACCAAAATAAGATTTAAAAAAACCTAGTGTGTATGTTATGATTTTGTTAGGAAGAAAAGTAGAAGTTAGTTACAAAAAGTTAATAAAACAATTTTAATATATTCATACAAGTCATGTTATCTGCAGCTGTCACTTTTGATAGATATTATCAATAACTATAAAATAATACAAATAATATAGAAATATGTTGGCAATGATGGCCACCACAAATATGTTTGAATTTTCTATATTATTCTACCAACCAAATTCAGGGTATAAGTAGGTACCTATGTGTGTTTTAAGTTTTAAAAAGATGTAAATACCTATGTTCCAGCCTAAAATACACAACTATTATGCCCCAGCCTAAAATACACAACTGCTATGTTAGAACCTATAAGACACAACTACTATACTCCAGCCTATAAGAAACAACTACTATGATCCAGTTTAGAAGACACAGCTCGGTCCAGTTTAGAAGACACAACTCGTTCCAGCTTAGAAGAGAGACCTATGTATGAGTCCAGTTGACATGTTCCAGCCTAGAAGACACCTATGTTCCAGTCTAGAAGAAGGAACTAATTCTAATCTAGTAATGTTTTATTCCAGCAAAGAGCAGGGGTGATATATTTTAGTTTACTTTCATTTTTTACCAAGACGAAACAGTATAAAAGTTATGTGTCCAGTTCACACTAGAGGTACTTTGTGCCTTTGTTGCATGGGCGGATGTAGTGGGCTAGGACGGGCACGGGCCGCATTGAAATGGCTGCATTTCACGCTTCCACCCTCTTTACCCCCTCCCGGTAAGGGGTGATAAAGGTGTTTAAAAGAAATAGGAAAACAGGGGAAGACAATAATTAAAGCGCACCGGCAGGCACAAAGAACGGAGCAGAATACTTGAGAGCTAGGATAGTCCTGACCACAGTTGGAGCACATACTAGAGTAGGTAATCTCACTGCAATGAGAACCCGCCTCGGTGGCGTTGTTAACTTACGCGCTAGCTAGTTTCATGTTGAGCTAGACTGCCGAGGAAGGGGAGATCGAGGTTCGAATCTCACTCTGGTGAACTGGGGGTGGTTTTTCCTAAATGGTTTTCCACTCTCCCTCCACGCAAATGCGGGTCAACTTCCTCTAAATTCAACCTTCCCAATTCCTAACCCATTAGAAAACTTAGTACTTGAATGTATAACCCGAACGGGTAGTAAGACGCGGTGCTAAATAAAATAAATGCCAATGAGTACTTGCAGTATGCTCTCAGTATGTAAGACATACTGATCTACAATGCTAATATGACTCGAAAAATATAATATTTTAACTATGAGAGTTTGGAAAAGAAACCATTATTGTTCTTTGCCATTAATTGAAGAAGGTCAAATTACAGTTTTTATAATAAAAACCTAAGGATATTTATTTTGGTTTAAAGTTTGTTGTTTTCAAGGTAGCAAATACCCAAGCAAACAAAATTTGATTTAAAGAAAATGTCAGTTAGAATTTTTTGAAACAATCACATTTTATTCCCAGTTTACAAGTAGTCACTAACATCATGAGGGTTGAAGGAATTTGTACACTTAAAACTATCCAAGTAGTAAAATGATTTTGTGTATCTGGGCAGAATGGTATACACATATGCATGCATGCACACACACATACATACTGTATGTATGTAAAAACATGTATGTATGTATGTATGTATGTATGTATGTATGTATGTATGTATGTATGTATGTATGTATGTATGTATGTATGATACGTACATGTCATTTACCCTGAAAGGAAGTAAGCTTACCTTGCATGGTTCCAAAACAGTGTTAACTTATAAAATAAAGCCCTTGTATAATCTCTAAAGTTAAGATTGCTACATTACAGAATAATAGTAATCACGTTTAAAAAACTGCTAAATTAACCTTTATTTTTTAAACAATACATATAAATAATATAGCTTTGATAAAAGATTTTTTTTATCACGATAAAGGTTTTAATATATTTAAATATAATCATTGTTCAGTAATGTTTGAACACTATTATAAGAGTTTGCTATGCCAAGAAAAAGTGGTTGAGGTATATATTAAAAAAAGGTATTGAGCTGTAGTTTTGCAAAAAATTCACAAACGTCTAAAAAAAACATGGCTTTATTGGAAACCCTGTGATTTGGACAAGCGAGAAAATTGACATTTACAATTTTCCACCTTAATATGATGACTATACTTGGCAAATAAATGTATCTGTACCACATCAAGTGTTGGTATGGTTATACATTATTATTTAAAGTTAACATGCAATCATCTAATTATTACAACATTATAGGTTAAAAGTGACAAAATAGATCTTATGCTAGTTTTGAAAGGAAATATTGTTGAGATTCCTTTATTAGATTATCTAGCCTTTATGTGTTACTTTCACAACACCAAACATGGCCAAAATTGTTAAGTATTTAAAACTTAGGATATTTTTGTATCTAGGAAAAGATGATAAAATATTAACTGGAGGAATCCTTGTTTGTAAGCTTGGTCGAAATGAGTCAGATCAAACCTGTTCAGGCAATAGTGTTTTTTTTAGCACCGCGTCTTACTACCTGTTCAGATTATACGCTTAGGTAAAAATTACACTAATGGGTTAGGGATTAGGAAGGTTTAATTTTGAGGAAGTGCACTCGCATTCGCGTGAAGGGAGGGGGGAAACCATTTAAGAAAAACCACCCTCTGTACACCTAACCGAGATCGGAACACATTCTACCCGTCTTTAGCAGTCTAGGCCCCCACAAGATTAGCACATTAGACCATGTGGCCACTGAAGCAGGTAGTCTGTTTATTGAGCTAAGAGTTTCAGGATAAATTCCTAGCATGGCCGAAAAATTTAACATAGGTGAAATGTAGGTTTAATCTTTCATAATGATAAATCAACAGCTGGGACTGGATGTTGTGCTGTTTTAGATTTAAGTTAATTACCATAAATAAATGAAAAAATATATAAAAATTAATACGATACATAGGAACACACACCCACATAATAATACACTCAAAAATAAAATATTTTTTCTATGATACAGCTAAAAGTCTCCACAGTTAATAACACATACAAAGTGTTATGTGAAAAGGCTGCAAAATTTTATAAGGTTTGTTTAATCTTGTTTCATAGTGTGACAAGCTTTGGAAAGGATTTTATTTTCTACAAAATAGGCATCATGGTTCAAATCTCGTGTTTGCCTTTTTTCATTTCTGTTTAATATAATGTGCATATCTTGTTTAAACAATTTATTTAGAAGACAGCATTATTTATTTAAGTTGCTTCTGCATACCAGTTAAATCCTTGCATAGACAGGTTCTCAAGGTGGGAGTATATGGGAGATGAGAAAAGGAAGTTTTTTTTGCAGTTAATATAACAACACTTCTTTATTTTTGCCAAAATTAATAAAATAATGCTCTAGTATAGACTTTAATTTTCTTCTCATGATGATAACAACAGTTGTTGAATATCAGTCAAGAGCATAGCGGTATTAGTTGACAGATTTTTTTTAATGAAGAGAAAATCTGCAATTAAATTTTAAGACGCCCTTGACAGATATTCAACCACTAATGATGTCACTATAGGAATAAAATTAAACTCTATGTTTCTACTGGAGCAATATTTTATTTATTTTAGAAAAAAAAAAGTTTTGCTATAAAAACTGCTAAATCGCTGGCCTTTTATCGAGTCCTCTACATTCCCCCCTTAAGTTAGAAGCTAGACTCAGTGTGAACAAGGCAAAAGATGAAAGATAACTAAGTAACAAGGCTAGACTAGTCCTTAATGGGACGCAGCCTACAGGAGGAACAAGGGAAAGATGAAATGACAGTTTGGAGGCTAGACTAGTTCCTTTTGGCACACAGTTCGCACCAGGAAGGGGGCACCAGATGGGAAACTAGTGATCAGGGAGTCGCATCCACCAGTGCTTATGAATATTTTATATTGGGCCAAAATTCCCCAAATGTGCTCTGTTCCGTAAGCACGTGGTCTAGCAGAACGGTTACCAACCTTGCTTTAGTTAAGGTTTGCTTTTAAATTTTGTTTTAGGCTGCAATAAATTAATCTGCACACCAGTTATAAAAAAATATTTTTTGTGAAAACATCTTAAACAAGAATACAAGATAAATATAAATCTAGGCTAAGTTCATTTACCCATAAAATAAATAAATAAGAATAGTCCAAATTTCTGTCTCATTTGGCCTATTATGCTAGTATAATATTTTAATAAAATATTGTTTAGTAATAAGTTTTTAAAGATTAATACACATATTTGTTTGGAAATTATGTGGAAGCACAGACCACAGGTTTAAATTTAACCACTGGTCTACAACAGCAGTTGTTATGTGAGCCAAATTTGACTTTTATTTTGTTCTTATGGACCCAGTATTAAATAGATATTAAGAAAATAAAATAAAAGTCTGAATCATATAGTATAAATAGAGGTCCTCTTTGAGACTTCACAAATTAGGTGTGCATCTTTCAAAAGCAAATATTTAATATGATATGCAATGTTGTGAATCTTGTACCCTTAAAAATATAAACATGAAATGTAGTAACATACGTTTAATTAACTGTGTGTTGTAATACTATGAAATAGTTTCAGAAGGACAATCCTACTAAAACAAAATTTACTTTAGCAAGATCTTAAAAAAGGCTGTAGCTGCAACCATAAAATGACACATTCCCTTTAAAATTCATTACTTAAATAATAGGTAATTTCATTGTTATATACAATTTAAGAAATATATTTAGGCCAACAAATTTTTTTTTACTTTTTATGAATTACTAAAATAATGTATTTCTCATCAAGTGTGAAATGCATTTAATAAACTTTGAGTTAATTGAGCTAAATATTTGGGTAAAAAAATTCACTCAGGTTAAAATTAAAATAATTAGTGGTCTTATCATAAAAAAAATTGTTCCTCCCAAAGTTAAAAATTTTATATAAAAATAAATTGAAAACAAAATATTGATGGTTATAAATACGGCACTTTTGTATGAATAATAATTACATTTACATAAAAAAGAAACTAAAGGGGTACAGGCCCGCCACAAGGGGGAGGGGAACTATTGGTACAATGGGCCTGAGATCCAGATTCACAAGTTTAAAAATGTAAAGGATGAAAAAATTAGATCATAAAATACAAATGACAATCAATAAAATGCCTAGATAAAATAAAAAAACAGTTAAGTGTCCAGTCCACCAGATGGGGTTTTCTACAGAGGAGCTTCCTGGCATTTGTAAAAATTATATAATTATTATGGCTAAGTCTTGTCCTTTGTTTCGAAGTGTTTAGAAACTTCACGGAATTTTTAATTGTTGTGCAAAAGCTAAATTTGACATTAAAATATGCTTAATTTAAATACTTTCTAGTGTGTGTAATATTTCAATATTTAGTTAAGTTATAAATTGATTTTCATACATAGCTTTTCTTTTGTAAGAGTTACAGCAAAGTTTTTAAAAAAATGTACAAAACAAAGTAAAGAATTGATGTGAAAACAGGGATGAAGGGGGCACGCTCCTTCTGGAAAGAACTTGCCTCTCCCTGACTGGAATACCTCCCTCCCTGAAATAAACTTGTCCCCCTTTAGGTTTATCTCACTCTCCTCAGATATTCTTGAACATAAAGCTGAAAGATAGCTTTGTACAAGATTATAAATAACTTCTGGTGGCACCCAATTTTCCAAAATTTGCCGAAAGAGGCCCACTTTATACTCATATATATATATACATACTCATATATACATATACATAACCATATACAGACATATACACATATACACACACATACACACATATATATATATATATATATATATATATATATTCTCAAATCACACTTGCATGCAAGAGTGTTTTGAAGATAGGGTTTAATTCTGAAGCCTTTGAATATAATAACAATGACAACTTGTATGATAAAACCCAAAATAGTTTCCGATATAAAAATATTAATTGATAAAAAAGTTGATTGAGAGTATAGATAAAGTGGTAAGTTAGTATTGAAGAAAACATAGCTTACATAATTATTGGCAGTAATTAATTATTAGCTCCATATTAGCCCCATAGTAATGGAATCATAGGTTGTTGGTATTAATCCTTTTATATAGCAGTTCAGGGCTCAGAAAGGTCAAACATCAATGGAGGGGCTTCATAAAATGTTTCCTGGGCACCTTGTTTTACAATTTGAAGACATCACCTGACCACCCTGTTCAGCAGACTTAACAAATCCAAACTTTTTCTTGTGGGGCATGTTAAAGCGTTATCACCCAAAAAAATTCAGGAACTTAAAAGAAAGAATTGTGGTACAAGTTTAAGCAATTCAACAAGAGATATTACACAAAGTCATGTTAAGTTTCAAGGCATATATACAACAATGTGTTTTATATAATGGTGGCTATATTAAGTAAAAGGTTTTAAAAAAACACTCAGGTTTATGTAAGGAATTGCCAATATTGTGTTGTTATTTTAAGTGTAAATTGTAGCAGTTTGTAGTTAAAATAGCAAAGACCTGGTGTTATTAAATGTATCAACACTTTTTGCTCCATCATGTATTAAAGTCAATCTTCGATTTCCTACTAAACATATATATACACATGGTTGACTAGCGTCTATTTTGTTTAAATTATTTATTTCTTAGGCTAAGATAATAAGAATATTCCTTTATAATAAAAAACACTATTCAAATTGTAATGCAATGAATAGTACATTATGTAAGTTTTTGTATTCAGTTATATGTAGGATTTTAGTTTCTTAAAAATAATTTAAACTTAACATATTATCGACATTAAAAAAACATAAGATATATCAGGTGAATTCTATTTAATAGTTCATCTCATGGCCATCTAACTGGGCTATTGGATACATGATTGTGTATTAATGAAATAATGTAATGAAGTGTAGTTTCTGCATTATTTACTCAACTACAGCAAAATTGGACTCGGTAAGATAGTTTATTATTTTTGAATTATTTTTTCATATGATATTTGGTTTAAATAGTTTCAATTTCATTGCTTTCTAATGATGACTACAGAAAATCGAATATGGCTAGCTAAAAGCCTTCCATACAGATATATCCCTATCATCAACCTGATTGTTTCACTAGCCAACTACCGCTTCCCTACTAAGAAGCAATGGTTGAGTTGCACTAAATGGTGTGTAAAGCCAATTAAAGCTAAGCCAATTATTAACCGATCAAAAATCTGTAAAGTACTTCTTAACAGACCATTAAAAGTTAATAGTCGTATTCCAGTGGCTTTTTGGAAAAAAAGGTTTTACTATGGTGGGAAATAGGTCGTTTATGTGTATGGCAAGAGATAAAAAAAGGTATAAAATTAGAAAAGCCATATGTTGCGGGCAGTTCGGGTGAGCATGAGCAAACTCAGACTTTCAGAGAAAGAAAAGAATTGAGATTCAGTCTCCAGTTAAGGTTCTAAAAAAAAGTGTTTTTTGTAGATATTAAAAACAGTTTAAAAATTATATCACTTAGTGCTTAGCTCCATTAAGACTTCAAGCTCAGAACTTTATAGGAAAAATTACCATTTTAGATATGACTTTAAAAATAAAGTCTTTGAGCATTCAAATAATGTAATGTAATACAGTAGGGCTCCACTTTCCTGCATTCCACTAATATGATATTTTCAATTATGTTCAGCGCTTGTCGTTCTTCCCCGAGTTTTTTGGCATGATTGGCATGACTGGCATGACTACAATGGCCACAAATGTCAGTAATTCAGGCTGTTTAAAGTAGTATGGGCACTATAGAATGATTCAAGCTATCAATGATTGATTTATGAAAATATCAAAATTCAATAGTTTTCATTAAATTCTTTTTATTTGATTGTTTTCAATCAATTTCATTTAACTGAATTACCTATTAATTCAGAGTTGCTGTGTGCATGTATCATTAATATATCTCCAGTTTTAACAAAGCTGACTACTCAAAATGTTGATAGCCCCCCNACTTACCAACAAACACACCACAAGTATAAACAGAGATATGTTCGGTGCTAGAGGTTTCACAGGTTGGTTTTGTGAATGTTGATTTATTGTTGTGAAATAGTGTTTTAGTTTTCCATTTAATTAATATGTTAGCTAGTGCATATATGCAGCGTATCAATGTATCGTATGTTTAGATATGTCAGCTACTTTAAGCTATGGCTGATAATATTTTTTGAGGTTAGCAATATGTGTTCTGTGTATATATATATATATATATATATATACATACATACACAGAACGATAGATATATATATATATCGTTTAAGGTAATCAAATCTTATTGTAATCATCCCTTCCACAAGCTTGTATACATTAAAGAAGTAAACAGCACATACATTATGTGTGTGGTAAGAACAAAAGGGAACAGCAATAAACTATCTGGGGCCCTAAACAAGCAATCAAGGAATTTATTTTTAATCCTTGCCCATTTCCATGTTGTTGCATCCATGCATTGGAACCAAACAAAATGAGCTTGAGTCTACAAATGCAGTAGGGCCCTACTCATGCAGAGGGTGAGGTTCCAGAACTCTACTATAAACTGGAACATTCCCTTTTTAAACTTTCAAAGGCATAAAAAAGTATACAAAAATATAATGAATATATATAGTTCCAATGCATGGATGCAAAAACATGGAAATGGGCAAGGATTAAAAATAAATTCCTTGATGCTTGTTTAGGGCCCCAGATAGTTTATTGCTGTTCCCTTTTGTTCTTACCACACACATAATGTATGTGCTGTTTACTTCTTTTATGTATACAAGCTTGTGGAAGGGATGATTACAATAAGATTTGATTACCTTAAACGTTTTATTCCTCACAAAATATGGCAAAATAATAAAATTTAAAGATTTCAAGTTCCTCAAAATTTGGGATTAAATTTGTGGTCAATGTCTTATAAGTGGTTGTTGACTATCAATAATTCAGTGGTTTTAGGTTTTGAAATTCGTTGAATTTTACACGCTTCCAAGACCAAAATATACTTTTTTCCAGTATTCTATAAATTACGACTATACATAAAAACTACTTTTATTTTAAACTTTTTTCAACCTACTTTTCTGTCTCAAAACTTTTCACTACATTTTCTCTCTCTCTAAATTAGAGTGGGGCCTAATGAATACATCTAGTCACTAGTTTTAAAGTCTTAAAGTTCAATATTACAATAACATTTTTGTACTCATAGCAAACCGCAGTTTATGATATCAAGGAATGTACTTTTATGATGTGAAGGTCTGCATTAAGGTGAAACTTATAATGTAAAGTCATAGTGAGAGCAGTTGAGGTAGGTCAGATACTTTTCAGGATAAATTAAGTGTGGTGTCACAAGCTGCTAGACTGTGAAAGGACAAATTAAATAAGAGAGGTGGTGAGTTAAATATACATTGAGTTGATGATATTTTAGATAAAAAAATGAGTACAAATAAATATCATCAAATTAGATAAATTATAAACATATAAACATCTGGTGGAATACTTTACTGAGATATCACATTTCATTTTCCAAATTTTATATAAAGAATATGTAAATTGTAATACAGTAAAATATACTACATTTTTTACTTTGCATGCTCATATTTTATATTAAAAGAATATTTGGCAACTTAAAGTAGTTATGTAGCCTTTAATGCTTGGTAAAGGTGATTTTTATTTTTATTTGTGCAATCTGTAAGATTTTAAAATATTTCACATCATATTACACCATTGTTAATTAAGTGGTGCTAGCTATATCATGCATAATATTTTGATATTAATAATAAAAATACTTAAATGAGTATTTTTATTGATCTAAATTAGTGTAAAAATGACACCTGGACATGGGAATCTTTATCTTTTGTACACCAATGCTCTACCACTGAGATAACCAGGACTTGTACTGTGCTCATTCAGGGTCATTCTTCACTATTAGTTTAAGCTAAAGTATTCTAATGTGTAATTTTTTGGGAGGAAATAAATTTTCAAGAAATTTTGTTACAGAATATATCTAAAACAAAATTATATAATATACAAAAATTGGCACATCTGTTATAACACACTATGTGTCTAGTGCTGGAAGAAACGTTAGTGCCTACTTGTCACCAAAATTAAATCCTTAGAAATGGGAATAGCTATTATTTCAAGAGAAAAATATTATTAAAGGATTTAACCCCAAGATTTCAGCGCACTGCATTAAACATGTTCATTATAGTGAAGATGCACCCAGTACTTACCCATCAGGGTTAAGCTATATCCTGTGCTTACTCATCAAATTGAAACTACATGAATTATGTGTTCATCAAATTTATTAGCTAAAATACAACTTACTTACCATATTCATTATTAGTGTGTAGCTATATACAAAGTATATGATCATCATGATGAGTAGCTAAGTACAGTAGCTACTTTCTCATTTATAGTTATGTAATAAGTATTAGGTTCATTAGGACTAGTAGCCAAGTACAATACTTACCGATTATTAGTGTGTAATTATGTACAAAATATATATTCATTAGTGTTAGTAGCTAAGTACAGTATTTATTCATTAAAGTGAAACAATGTACACAATGTCTACCTTGAAAGATAGTAGTCTAATTAGATTGCACCACAACCCTATCATACTAGCTACACCATAAGATAATTAGTCTAGGTAAGACGACTAACTTTCGGTATGAATGAAGTGTACAAAGCTTAGAACATTATCTAAGTGCAGTACTTATTCATTAGAATGAAACTATGTAAATTATATCTATCTACCACACCCTAGTTCTGAGATCAGATTAAAACAATATAATGTTTTACTTTCATTGCTATATAGGCATTATTGTGTTTAATCTTCCGTAGTGTTTCTCTATTAAGTTAGTTCTCTCAGCCCCATGCCAGCAATACTACAATGAGACAGCATAGTGGTACTACCAGTGAAGGTCTGCCCCAGTATCCCAAAATAAGTACCACTACAGCACCTCGGTGGGTTGAAATTGTTAATTTTTTCCAATTACTTTAATGCCGCATGTTGGCAGTGGGCATGAGGTACAATCCTACATACTAGAATAATGGTATGAACAGTGGTGTACTGTGAGTGGTATTATTGGAATACAACAATATTCAAAAGTGGGGGTGGGTGCTGTAATTATATAATTTTACAGAGGGTTGTCAATGTCTCAACCAAAACCCTTATTTTCATCTTGGGAATAAATAAAGAAATCACTTTTTTTCTCTTTTCATCAACAGATTTTCAACAGTTATGTGACACATGACATTAACAAATATAAGTGGTAAAGCGACTAGGTTCAATGTGGTTGGTCCACAAATCTAATAAGAGTGCTCAGGAGAGCAGCCTGTCGACATAAAAAGTGCTGCATACCTATAATAGCACTCACCGCACACCCCTGCTGGAGGATAATGGAGTGTTACCTACATATCAGTCGGAATAGTCGCTCACCTGGTGCATCGGGTCATACCCCATGCTGCCATCTGTGTATGGAGGCTGAAACCAGTGCAACATACTTGCTACTACTCATAAAATACAACCATAAAAATATTAGGCAATAATGTATTTTATTAGAGTCTTATAGACATTTACATGACTTTTATCAGTACTTGTTTCAAATTCAGTTTTATAAATGCACATTTAACAATAATGTTTTAAATATATGCATTCTATTTAGTTTTCATTAACCAACTCTCCAAACAGTAATAAATAGAAAGTAAGTTTGATAAAAAAATAATAATTTAATACTAGCGTGTATGAGTTAATATTCTGAGCATATAAAATAGTTGGTCACACTGATGTTAAAAGTATTTAGCAAAATACTACATAATTACAGTTCCACTAAATAACATGTCAATCACTAAATAACTAATTTTGTGTGAGCTATCTATAGTTTTGAGCATATGGATTACTAAGATTGGAGCTGTGTAATTGTTAAATAAAATATATTAATTAACTTTTAAGGTGTATTTAACTCTTAGTGAGTCATACAATTAGAAATTAATGACATTCGTGTGTCGTATAGTGAGCATCTTGAGGCGTACTAAGTGAATAAGACGAGACACCAGGTAATTGATAATAATTAATTTAATTATTAAGATAATATGTAAACGTAATACAAGAAGGTGTAACTAAGGTGTCATTGGGTATAAGAAGTAACAAAGTTAAGTTACTATAGACTATAGATATTTTGGGGCTACGTGACTTGAAACACAGCCACTATTCAAAGTGCGCAAATAGGTACATTAAGAGTAAACATTGGAAACTACCCAGGTCCCATGTTGTCCGCTGATGTTCCAAAAGTCCACAGTTACACTACTTGTACTACATAGAATGAAAATTCTAGAAATAAACAAGAGGGCTATATAAACCCTGTAAATTGAGCTTGTGAGCGGACAGAATTGAGAGAAGCTCACTCGCTCAAGCAGATAGATAATATCTGAAATAATTTATTCTGGATTCCTTGTTGAAACAACTTGTACTTCGTACGAATTTAACTTCCAACTCTAAGCTTCAAGGTTCCTATCAAGGATTTAGAGTTGCAGAGAATCAAACGTTCCTATCCTCCAGTTCCTGGAACTGATCACTCCGGGATACCGACGACAAGTGGCTAGTGTTGTTAATTTTAATGCTTAAGCTCTTTAAAGAATTCAGGAGCTATTTACTTTTTTAATTTATGTGTAAAAGTTTTCAAGAATGCATGTATGTGTGCGCGAGAATGTTTACATGTTCAACCAAACAAATCTACAAACAACTTAAATATGTGTGTTTAATAATACCCAATTAAAAGAAATACATTTATAAACTGGTCATGCCAATAAATGTTGTGTTTATTGTAATTTTCAACAAAAATTAAAATTGAAATAAGATCAATGTTTAGATTAATCAATTAGTATGCAAAATTTGTTAGACCATTTCCTAAAATTTATGATTTTCAACCTATCTACTAAATTACTTGTTTACCAGTCTGTCAATAATATGGTACCTATCGTTAGTGATCCAGTCGCTTTGCACTCTGAATGCGAAAAAGGTACTAATGAGTTGTCTTACCTGTGAGCCGGACATGGATGAACTATAGTCGCCCCCGTTCATGTTAAGGTTGTATCCCATGCTGTCTTGTGGGCCTCCTGGGGGCGCAGGCGACATCATTGGGGTGGGTGTTCCTTGAGAGGCGGGGCCCATACTATACGGCGACGCTCCTGAGCACAACAGAAAACATTCTATACCCCTGCACACATACATCTTGAACAACAATTTATATACACCCCTAAGTACACAGTTGTTCATTCTATCAACCAAATATCTAAACAGAGACATATATAAAAAGGTCAAGTATTATATAATTTTAGATAAAAATTGATTGTTTATTTTTTAAATCATCAAGCTACTAGAAACTATTAGTCGAGTCGGGCTAGCAAAAATAGTGGACCTTGCCAGAATTAATTCAAACAAAAGTAATGTTTGGTTCCTGATCAACCTTATACCCCCTAGATTAACACACTTAAAATCTATATCTTGGTCTTTACGCCATTGGCCACAATATTGGAAAATGGCGTCCAGCCCAAGCTCATTGGAAGTTTTTTTTCAATTTATAGGAAAACCTTACCTCCTACAAAAATAATTTAGCTAAACAAAATTAAAGAGTGCAAAATTATCCACATTTCATAAATTGTGTTTTTTCTGCTATACATAGTTTAGCCACAGCTTCAATTTCTGTAAAATTTCTTTGTTTTTAATTTTTATATTTTGGTTATTTTTTTAAGTTTTATCAATTTGATTCCAAAAGTATTATACCAATGAAACATCTCATTTAAACAAATTTGTAGAGCAGAGGGTTTAGGTATGGGAGGGTAAAGAGCAAGTGAAACCATCCCCACCCTCGCCACCCCAAATCTTGGTTGGAGATTATTGTTTTGTTGTGGTGTGCAAGTGTGTCAGGTTTGTATAAACATTTTAGTGGAGTAATCAAATCTTACATTGAAACATCTTTATTGAAAGCCAGTATTTAACCCTTTGGAACATGGTGTGTAGAGTTATTGTAATTTTACCGTCTACTGTCCAGTGCCACAGAAACGGGGAGTTAATCGAAGGGGGTTGAATGTATAATTTTTACCCCCACCTCTCCAAATAATACTGTAAAACTTTTAGATAATGTAAAGATCTTATTGAGGCAAGAGACAAAGTTCACACTAAGGTAACATAGTAAAAATAAAATGTGCTTGGAGCACAATGTTTGAAAACTCAGATTGATAACAGGTAAATCAGCTTCTCCAGAAAGAAGTTTTTCAATGCTTGCACAGAAGAAAAAATTCTTCACTCCACGATGAGGCAACATAGACTAAATCACCTGTGTCTGCTGAATGCATACCCTGAGAGCAGTGGTGGCTCGTGTATAGGCACTGCGGAACTGCAGCACCCCCTATTTCCACTTGATTTTATCGATAACATTTAATATGATGAGTCCTTTTTTCTTTAATTCTTTCTTTATTTTTGTAGTACAATATATACTTCTTAAGCTTAATGTCAGTACTTCAGTAGCCATCCCCCAGTTTATGAAAAATATACAAAAATCTTTGTATGGAACTGTGCGCTTCACAGTGCCAGCGATGTGGTGTTTGACTGTTGTGCGCATGCGCACATATGAGGGGGTTGGGGAGGAAGGCGGAACTGCCAGGTAGAGAGAGCACTGTTGCTCTCGCAGTGCCGGTTCTGGCGTGATGGTGGAAGGAAGTTTTTTTACTCAGTGTGTGTTATGCTTAAAAACCGTGTACCATATTCTTGAGTGTGATAAAGTGTAGAAGAGTGTAGAATTATATTATTCTGCTTCCAGCTATTCTATTTTTAAGAATACAAGTTTTAACAAAGAAAATTCATAAGCAAAGGGTTAAATCAATAGTATGATCTCTTATACGTAAACTATTACAATATAACCTACAGAGCTGACTGGGTTTTGCTGAGTAATTTACGGATATCGATCTTTAAGACACATACATAATTTTTATATTAGTTTCATTTTTGGTTTAATTGGAAGTTGATTCAATTAAACTATTGTGTATAGCTGTGTACTTTATTTCAAATTGGTGTCTTTAGTCTAATTGATTGGTAAGCGTATTATTTGCAATAGACGTCATGACTTCACTGAGAAAGAAGAGAGATTATTACCGCTTCTCACTAAAGGGGTGGAAGCAGTTGGTACTATTGTTAGAAAAATGAGTAATAAAACAAAAAAATTAGTTAGTAAACAACTGATTATTTGATAGTACAATAGTTTGTGATTCTAGCCTAGAAGAGGTGTTACAGGTTGTATATGCACCTAACACAGTACTTCACATATTGTCTGAGAAAGCCTACTCAAAAGTAATACATGGCCATATGTTAGTATCTGCTGCTCTTCAAACACTAATAATCCCTGATGTTTTAGACTATAGTCCAACCTGTGAGTCACATTCAAATAACTTGCTAGATAATAAAAATGAAGGGAAAGAAACTGTAATTACTCTCGACCGTGGGTCACATTCAAGTGTTTTGCTAAATGACACAAATGAAGCGATGAAAACCGATTAATCAAAACAACGAGTCACCTTTAACTGTGTTTGAACAGAGCTAATGTTGAGAAAAATCTGTAAGATAGTGTTTGTATCACTAAGGAAAAGGTGAAAGCAGATGCTACAGTTCTGTTCCGTTGAGAACCAAAATACCTATCTTCGTCAGCGGTGGGGTGACTGGAAAGTCTTGGATGAAGTTTTGGTGGTGGGTATGGAGGATGGGGGAGGGAGAGGGTTAGCAGGTAGACAGACAGTCTCCTCTGGCTATGAATGAAAACTTTAAGTCAGGAACCGAACTAAACCATCGGTTCATTTTTAAAGTTAACCTTAACTTGATTTAAACACTAAGCTCATTTAATTTATTTTAACGATGAATGGTGGTCAGGGTTCAAATCCCAAATGGATAAACAAAGGGTGTAGTTTCTAAATGATTTCCCAGTATTTAAAGCATTATCTCTATATCATGTCGAATATGAGTATTTGTTAATTACGGTTATAGCCCCAACTACATATTATTTTTATTAAAAAATGACAACTGGACAAGGGAATTGAACTTGGGACCTGCAAATTATGTTTTAATAGTTGTTATAAAACTAATTCGTTACGTCTGAACAAATTAGAAAAAACATTTGACTATAAAGGGCATAAAGAAAGAGTGTTTGAAAATGTAGGGCTATATGTGTTATGATTGTGGAGGTGGAATGTTGATGTAGACATTCTGTGCACAAATGCACATACGAGTATTGTCAGTGTTCATCTGGACATGTCTGTAACCTGAACCTAGATAATACAGTAGTGGCTCTCAAATTATGTTACGTGATGCCATTTTAGGTTGTCAGTATTATTTTCTTAAACTTTTTTTAGCGCCACGTGTCTTATTACCTGTTTAGGTTATACGCCTTTGTACTAATTACGCTCATCTTAAATCTCGGACAGACACAAAATCCATCTTCCGAACGTCAATTCATTACTGTGATTGAGTAAACCCACATTCCAACAAAGATCAATTTCTCGGCCATTCCAGGAATCAAGCCCGGGACCCTTAGCTCCGTTGGTGGACGCACTACCAACATAACTAATCTTCATAATTTTCTAGCATGACATTTTTTTTCTAAGTTATATCCACAATACAATTTATAGATCTTTTTTTAGAAAAGGGCTAATTTGTTTTTTTAAGGTGGGGAAGGTGCACAGCATAGACTTTATCTCTACTATAAATAAAAATAAATGTTTACTTAAAATTTGTAAGATATTTTAAACTTGATAATAGACATTGTTGCACATTCTACCAAAGAACATGAACGAAATAATATAGACTGTTAGAGAAGAACATCACACCTACAGAGCATTACAGCAATTTCCAAATTTAAAGACTTCCTTAATATTTATAAACAGTATATTTTTATGTCGTAAGCGAAATGGAAAATATATTTGCTTATCAGCCTGATAACTTTTAGGCTTATTTCAATGAATCCATCCAGCCTTAGGCTATTAAGGAACTGCACCTTTGTTCGCTCAATCAGCCTCGTTGATTACAGGCTTATTGCAATAAGCCCAAGATAGTGTAGTCTTATTAAAAAGTCTACTGCGGCGGTTCCCAAACTGTGGGACGTACACTTATTCCTGATAGTATGCCGTGAGAAGCCAAACAAAACAAACAAATTAAAGCCATAAAAAATATACTCCTAAACTCTAATAAATATTTTACAACCAAGTCTAAGAAGTGACCTGTATTTTTCTGACACACAACTTCATAAAGAAATCCCATAAAAATATGTAACTGTTCGTGAATCTGTGATTAAGAAATCAAAGTTTGGGGGTCGGGGATATGCCAGTTGTAAGTGTATAGTCTTAAAAAAACAAAACAAAAACAGCGTCTAGCGAAAAAGTGTCTCTGTGAGAAGACAAACAAAATGTCACAGCAGTTTACCGTGTGGAAATGAATAAAAGTGTTATGTGAAAAGTGTGAATTGACTATGGTAAGTGTCATAATATACTTGTAAACGCGTATATTTCTTCTATAAAAGAAAGATAACTATTAAATTTGTATTTTTATTATTATTTTTCAATAACCATTACTTATTCATAAGAGTTAGTTACGTTTCTGTAATCTCTTTTACTATACATTACTTGAACTTGATATTTTTAATCAAACCTTGCAATCGTACGGAATTTAGTAAGTTAATTTAAGAACAAGCTGAAAGATAAAAATATTATATTCTGTAGAGCATCGGCTCCCACATATTTGGAATGGTGTACCACCCCAACAATTTTCGTAATTTGGAGTAGGTGCCGCCGTTTGCGTGTTTATTACAAGACTGTGCGGCTGCACCGTCTGTCTGAACTTTAATCAATGGTGCCACCCCTACAATAATTGATTGAATCTATTTTAATTTAGCTTAGACAGGGTCGTAATATATTTATTAGATTCTATGAGTTCATTTTTTTACGACTTTAATTTGTTTGTTTTGTTTGACTTCTAATGGCATATCATCAGGAATAAGTGTACGTCCCACAGTTTGGGAACCACTGCTGTAGACTTTTTAATAAACCTTCACTATCTTGGGCTTATTGCAATAAGCCTGTAATCAACGAGGCTGATTGAGCGAACAAAGGTGCAGTTCCTTAATAGATTAAGGCTGTATGGACTTATCGCAATAAGCCTAAAAAAATATCAGGATGATAAGCAAATATAATATTATTTTCCAATTAGCCTGGCTAAATGTGAATTTAGGGTGCCTTTTGCAATAGGCCGGATGTTTCAATTCACCCACGACATGTGTGTGTGTGTACACACACACACACACACACACACACACACACACTTATAATTCGGAAACTATTGATTTTATAAAAATATGTTTCAAAAAATTATTTTTATATTTAATATGCTCTCATTTTTGAAATGAAGTTATTTCGTATCTCAAAGAGGTGCGGAGATACGAGGAAAATGGGAAGTTTCCTTACCCTAAAAGTTATTTTCATGATGAAATGAGGACTTCAATTTTGTTTTAATATTAAACGATACACATATAGGAATTTTAATCGAGTCGAGTTTGCTATAATCTATTTTTTCCCTTCTTCTCTAATAATACTATCATTAATTTTATGGTTGGAGAGATTATTAAAAAAAAACTCTGAGAAACCTTATGAAAACCCCATGTCCCAAGTTTTATCCCAATTGGTAACATAGTTTCATCTCTAGTCAAAGCTACAGACTGACATTATTTAAAAAAAAAAAAACTTTTTCGAATTTAGGGGGTCATGAAACGTCGACATCTATCAAAATATTGAGTTTTATTATTTTGACAATTACTATTTTTTTCTCCAACATAGAGGCGTGAGAAGCTAAAAAGTAACAATTTATATTAATATATTAACCTACAAATTTCATTACATGGCCAATATGACTAAAAAGTAGTCTATCTTTGTTTATTTAAGATATGCACAATTGTGTATACATATTAACGTCTCACGCTGTATTCTTTGTTCAAGGTAATTCTTAAATTTTTTTTTTGCTAAATAGTTAATAAGTGGTTTGCAGAAGCCTGGTAAAACATTTATAAGTTCGCAGCTAAATAAAGGTTGGTGACTTCTGCTTTAAGAATTATATCCAAGAAACCATTTAAAATTAATAAAATTTGTTCAAATGGCAGCATAAAGCTACCATGGATCAACGATGGAATGTGTTTATGATTGTTATTAAATGGCCGACGATTTTATCCATCTATTACTGACTAACCCTTAAAATATGAGCGATAAATTACCCTAACTCGGGATTAGCCCTAGATAGCTTAATGGTAAGATATTGACGTGCTAAGTTGAGTGTCCATATTTGGTTCCAGATTTCAAAAGAATCTTCAAAAAAAGTTAATTATTTAAGTTCAAAAACATAATATTCGCGGTTTGAGCTTTCTGAATTTCTTCGTAAAAGCGTTGCATTGCCTTGGAATGCTTATGCCTTTTGACCTTTACATCTTTTCTGCCATCTTTAAACTTTTGTGGGGAAATTTTTTTTAAATAATAAAAATGATGTTGCCACTATTATTCCACTTCACACATCCCTAAAGACATTAAATTCAATTACACTCAGCCACACTGAAAAAAAAATCCTTTCAGCAATGTCGCACTTGCAACACTGACTTGAAAACGGTGGAGAGCCAGGTAACAATCCCTATAAAGAGATGGTGATTGTGTCAGGGCGATACTACTGTACAAACATGCCAAAACCCCAAGCGACAGATTTATGGTTTCAAGGACAGACAGCTAGTGACTTGGAGTGAGAAGGAATGAATTGTCTCTCTACTCTGACCAGGCCGTTCTGTTTCGGGTATTATGGGGTTGTATCAGATATATTTTCAAAATCCGGGGGCAAATTATGAAGCACCTCAGCTCGTATAAGTTTTCATGAGTTTCAGATTGAATAATATTGTGAATTAAGTACCATTATAAAGTTAAAAGAAGTCGGCATTAATTTATTTACTTCCGCCATTTATTACACACGTTTAAGTATACAAAATAATTAATTGAATATTGC
The DNA here is from genome assembly GCA_902141385.1 of Timema californicum. Lineage (NCBI taxonomy): Eukaryota > Metazoa > Arthropoda > Insecta > Phasmatodea > Timematidae > Timema > Timema californicum. The sequence continues at coordinate 155,414 of CABFOW010000305.1, forward strand.
ATTTATTTGGCAATTTCTTATGTAATTAATAGAAGGTTCATTGAAATAATATTTATTCCAATCATAACAAGTACTTGAGGTTTATTGACTGAAATAATATTTATTTCAATCAATAAACATCCTCAAGTACTTTTAACATTCCTAATATGAAATATTTGCATCATTTGGTTTTCTAAAAATTATTGCATTAGATGCCAAAATTTCACACTTTTATTAAACACTGCGCTTAAAATGTACATTTAATCTATATTTAATACACTGATCCAAGTGGAGTTTAAGAATACCTACTTATATATATAAAATTATTATATTATTAATTTTGGGCCATACGCCCTTAAATGAATGGCTAAATGATAAAGATGAGGTGATGGAAACTGTGATTAGTCAAATTAGTGAATCACATTCAAATGCTTTTCTGACGCTGATCAAGCAATGGAAGCGTTTGATATGGCTCAGAAAAATGTAAATAACTTGATTCAGCTATTTTATGATGTTTTCGAAAGCAAGATTTCAGCTGAGGATGCGGTTAAATCACCACCGGTCCTGAAAGAGATTTCTGGAAACCTGGTCACTACAAAGGCTAGAATATACAGAGTAAGTCGTACTGGCAAATTATGGCTAATGTACTTAAAAATGTTCGATATTGCAAAATACTTAAATTGGGCAGAAAGAGTAGGGCATTGTGAAATGCATCTGTATGTGATTGAACATATTCTGCCCCTTTTTTGCAAGTTCTGGACGTAACAATTATGCAAAATGTGCAAGAGTATATGTACAGCAAGGGAGAGACATGAAAATAAGCATCCCCATGTTTATGAAAAGTTTACCGAAGGACATTTCACAATAAGAAGATATGACAGACAATGGGCAGGTGTATGGAGCGATATTGATTATCGAGCATACATTTATGAAGCCAGCAAGAGGTCGATCTAGAATTACACATGGAGTTGGAATGACAGACAGTCAGCGTGCTTCATGAATCATGAGTAGCCCTGCTTGTAGAGATGTAATCATGGCCATGAACTTTCTAATTAACAGTCACCGATTTGATTAGCAGAAACATGCGGACCTGTCATTAGCAAGAATGTCACAATATTAAAAAGATTCCATAAATATATCAGAGTTCCTTAAACTTCGCAACCCTTTCCAGAGAGATCTTCCTCAATTCACTAATATAGTAAATGGTCTAACGGATAGTGAATGTAAGGTGACTGCCGATGAAGCTGAAAAATTAGGCCAGTTAATTATGGCAGGGATGGATGGAAAATCTCTCTGCGATGTGAAGATGAAAAAAGTAAATCAAACTGTAACGGTGAATGTGACCTGGAGGTCTAGGGGTAAGGTGCCAAGACTTCTGTGCTGGGGATCCGGGGTTCAATCTTTGGTACCGGTACAGATTTATCCGATTGCTAAACCCTTCCTTCACCTTTGACAAGACGTGTATTAATCACAACTTATGAGTGTGTGGAATGTCGGTCCTCCACGTGGTTCGGATTCCAAGTTAAACTGCAGATCCTACATTTCATATCACAATCACCTTACCATTACACATTAGCGTAAGTACGTACAACCCAAACGGGTAGTGCTAATAGTAATAATAATAATAATAATGTAACAATGAAGGTGTTTAGAAAATGAACACTAATAGAAGAAAATAAAGTTTACGTTGATCCACGTTTAATGACAAAATTAATGTTGGTGTGTTAATCCTTGAGTCCCAATTTGAAGAATGCAAGCAGCAATTTTAAATATGAACTTTGCACATGGCCTCCATCTCTTTTTGATCCTCAGAGATAGAGTATTAGATACTTAAAGAAAATCGTCTTAGCAAAGAACGAGTTTGAAATTTCCCGTCTATCCCCCAATGAAAACTCGACAAGATACCACTTACTCCGAGTTCAATGTAGAATCTGGAAAACACTGGATAGTAATGTAATAAATCCCCAAAACTTTGGATGGATCAATGTTGGTGGCAAGTTTCCACCGGTGACAACTGACCTTGGACCAGCACCAGAAGCAATGCCTAAAATGATAAGGTGTACATGCAAGACAGATGGAGTGCGATTGAATGCATGTTCCGGTAATTGCAATGCCAAAAATATGAAATTTTATGTAGTGAAATTTGCACCAACTGAAGCGGAAAGAACTGTAGTAATGTACTACGTACACCACTGTGTGTGTGATTATGAAGATGAAGTATGACAAAACTTAGGTAACTCTTGACGGACTAAAATATTCATGTTGGGTATTAGTTTACTTAAAATATTGAAACTAATATCATAAAGTACTGATAGCAGTATTTTGTTTCTAAATCGTTTCGGAAGTTTTTTAAACTTGATATCCAACTTTGATCCATTCATGGCGTTCTCCCGCGCATCCCACCCCAACGTACCCCACCCCCACCTGCCTCACCCTAATTCATTCAAAGTTAATTTTGTTATGTAATACAGTATGTTCTGCAAATTTGTTCCAGCAAAGTTTTTCATTGGGCCAACGGTTTTCATATTAAAATACGTAAACTACAAAAAAATATATATAGTTAAGAAAATTATGAATTAATAAATCTTAAAGAAATTGAATCTGCAGGTAAAATATGGATCACAGAGAGAAATGTTTTGTACAATATTTATAGGTAATGTTGTATTATTAATTTTGATGAAGAACAATTAATGTTTGCAGAAAGTAAGGTTTTCCTACAAATGATAACACAAAAACTTCATAAACGTCTATTGTGGACGCCTTTTTTCCAATATGGCGGCCAATAGCATAAAGATACAGATGAAAATTTTTAGTATGTTAATCTAGTGGGTATAAGATTTGACAGGAGCCAAACATTATTTTTGTTTGAATTAATTCTAGCAAAAAACTTATTTCGAACGTACTAAATGGGTATTGTAAAAAGTTAGTGTTATGTTGTGTTATGCGTGTTCCTCGGAGTAGGTGTGTGTAGTCTACTGTACCAGGAATTGGTAAAGTGTTCTGTCAGGTGTTGTAAAATGGAAGGCAGCAATCACTCATGCGTGTGTTATGCGGTATTGTTGGTGGACTACAAAGAATGCTACTAGGGATTTCAAACAATTGTTGGTAAAAGTGACTGACACAAAAGACACAATACAATGTTTGTAGCCACAGAGGACTTATGAAAATTAAGTAGTAACTATTTTTATTCAGTTGATTCATTATTTCATGTTCAAAATACTTCAATTTTCATAATTTATTCAAAAACTATTATGTTATTGAGTTAGTATAAGGATTTTTACTTTTCATTAGATTTAAAAACCAAACTACAGCTCAGAATTTCCACAATGTGAACACCCACACATTGGAAGTTAGTGTGAAATAATGGTTTTTAATATAAATTATAAGATATTACTATATATCACAGAAGTAGTGAGTAGGACCGTAATTTACCAAAAAGGTTTGTTTTATCTACAAGTTTTGTACATTTTATTGACACCCCCACCCTTCTTCCACTTTATTTACTAAAGTCTTACATCATAATGAGAATTTTCATGATATTTTTATTTATTTAGATATGGCCCTATACCTGCCTACTGAGTTTAAGTTTTTTACCACACTAAAGTAATTATCTTTATTAATTTGAACTAAAAGTTGTGCCCCCCCCCCTCCCCTTTCTCAAACTACAACTTAGGGCCGGTCTTATGACTCCTGGATAAATATTAATATGGCAAATAAAATGTATTTAGCCATCACATTTTTATCTGAAAGTTAAAATGGTTGTTGCCATATTGAAGCATTGTTTTTCATGAGGTTTCACCTATCAGAATATGTTTATAGTTTAAAATCTTGGTTCGTGTGTTTAGAAGGCACAAACCCAGGCTCTAACTATATACAAAGTTAGAACATTTAATTCACACTTTTATATAAAATGACAAGATATTTGTAGATTTCTATTTATATAATAACAAATGATCAAAATGCGAGTACAATAAATGGAATTATGTAAACGTTGTACCAAACTATTGACCACAGCTTGGTGGACACCAAAATTAGTACTCGCAAGATATCTTAGCCTTTACACCCACGTGACGCCATTTGTTTACTCGCACTCGTTTAGCCACCACTATTTAACAAATGTTGAGCGTTTTAGCCACTTGACAGGTAGTAGCACTAAGGCTTATACGCATGCGCGCACCAGTAAAAACAATACCAACCTTGCGTTTGCGGCATAAAAATATATTTATCCTTCAGATAGCTATCCGGCAGATAAATTCAATTCATGATACGCGTAAAATATTAAAGTAAGAGATAATTTTTATCTGGTCGCTAACTTAAACCTCCCGATAGCAATATTTATTCGGTAGTCATAAGACCGGCCCTAAGAAATATTTGAGGTGTTCCCTCTATTTGGATTTTTAGACTTTTCTTGTTGTAGGGGATGATGCCTCTATCCGCTTGCTAAATTTCAGTTATCTAGGACGTTTGGAAGTATCCGAAAAATTCATGTGGAAGGAAGGACACGAAATGCCTTAAGACGCTAGCATAATAGCTTACCTAGTAGCCTAATGCCATGTTTTATAAAATTACAACATTGTACCCACAGTAATATACTCGCACTATAACTAGTAATGTCAAGATTTATTAAAACTTAACATTGAAACCAGCACAATAACCAGGGCTTCATTTATTATTTGAAAATAAAGCTGAACAAAATTGCTGAACAAAATTGAAAACTACAGTTTACACTCAGAAAAGTTGAGTTCTGCAACAAGATAATCAACATTGTCTGTGCCAGGTGCTTGTAAGGAGGTTGTACCTGATGTTTACCAAATTCAACCTCCTGGGTTATAACTACTGCTAGCACTGCAATCAGTCGAGTCTAACCCTGTAATCAGTTTCAGGAAGGCAATGTTATTAGGGGGCGGGGCGGTTTCACACGCCCAAGACCACAGGATGAACATCGCTTACTTATATTAGAACAGGGGTGGGTAATCTTGCAGCCGAGGGTAGCATTCAGCAATACCCCATAGCGTACCGCCATATTATGATAAACATTTATAGTGGTTTATACGTTGATTACAAACGCTTTTAGTAACAAAACTTATAAAATAAGTATTTTTGAAACGACAGCCAAAAACTATTTTCAACCAGTATGACTTATCGGTTTATTTATAAAATACAAAAGGATGTGCGCATTCACAAAGGCAAAACTTTTAGTTTTTTGAGTGTATGTTGTTGATAATATAAAGCTATGTAGGTACTTTCCAAAAGTCATTTGATATAGAAAAAAAAAAAAAACGAGATGCTTTTACCCAGCTTATTATATTTGTTGGAAATAGGGTTCGACGTTCAGTGGACCGTTATAAAGTGATTCAACAGGAATAATTAATCTATGATGAGGAAATCCAATAGGCATTATATGAGTTTGAATTTTAAAGGACTCTTTAAGTTTCTAACATAAGAATTGAAGAGAGATACACCAAAGATTTATTAAAATACTTTTATAAGGATTTTTAAGTCCCAAAACATAACCCTTTGGTACGACCCTGGTGTTACACACAGTATCTACATTTTAGAGCCCTTCTTTCTTATCGGCAGTCCTATCTTCTGGCATCTTACGTGTCGAAAATGCTTTGTATGCCAAAGGGCGTAGTTCAAGGCCGGTGGGGATCCGGATGCTATAGGTTTTCGACACGTGTGGGATAGTCCTGCCAAAGGCTATCCCCACAACTCCAGGTCGAGTCTCTCCCTGGAAGATACGCCTGTCTCAATGCTATTTTGATCTTGCCAAGTTCCCCAGAGCGACCATTCCACCTATTATATATGAGAGGACCTTTAACGAGCTCCTCTACACTCGCTTTAAGGGATTTAAGCGCATCTACACTGATAGATCTAAATCAGGAGCTTCTGTGAAATGTTCTTTTGTTGTGGAAGGATAAAAATTTTAAATTTGGTTTACCTGAAGAAATCAGTGTTTTTATGGCTGAATTGTAGACCATTTTTAAATCTTTGTGATTTGTATATCGTAAATGTCACAGTTTTTTTCTCATCTGCTTGGATTCCACTCTATACTCCTATACCCCTTAAAAACATATTTTTCTGCTGACTCATCTTGAGCGCGAGTCTTTTCGTAAGCCTAAGATATAGTTTTGCCAAATTTAAAAAATGCATTTTCATATAGACCTTGTGAAATCCACTAAACTTTGTTTTTTCCATAAGTTTAGCTTTATTTTTTTTATTTTTCATTTATTTGATGTATTTAGCGTGCACTTTCTGAAACGACTAATTATATCAGAACATGACAATTTCTATGAAAATTATAGGAAAAGTTATTTTCACATAACTTCCAAGGTTCTTTAACACGCCACAGTCAACATTGGCTCAAATGCTTTACTTCCCCTCCGAAGGAAGTTGTGCTATGGATTTTTAGCGCTCAAGAAAAATCCGCCAATCACGGTTGTGTTTGAACCCACAAACATCGGGTCCTGAGGCGAGAAATTTACACCAAGATCACCGAGGTCGACTTTAACATGTGTTACTCGGGTCCTAACAACAAATTACATCAAATTCTCACGAAAAGTAATATAATATGAATAGTTAACAATTTGTTTACGTTGCTCCACTGTCTTTCTACCCATCAGGTCATTTAATGGAACTATTAGAGAAGAAAATAATAATGTTAAATAAAGAAAATATGCCCGCATTTGCGTGTAAGAAGCGTGGGAAACCATTTAGAAAATATTTTCCCTCATTATATCCGGCTGGTATTTGAACTTCTAAATGCCCGTCACTTGGCCCCCACATCCTGAATCGGACTCCCAGGCCAGGATATTTGGTGGGCCCCTTATCTACCGCTAAGTTTAAAGGTAGCGTGATGCTCTACCCCCTACGGGATTTAGGATTAAAAAATATCGGTTTAAATGATGACGCTAAAGTAAGAATAGACCAATTATGGAAAGTGTTCAACAACAGAGGTCTCAATAAATACATTTAGGTAAATTAATTTCCGTTTTATTTGTTTGTTATTATAATTAGTAGATAAAGCCATTATTTTAGAATAAATCTTAATGATTAATGTGTTAGTAAAAATTTGGGGGCCGCAAAAATATTTTAGGATAGGACTATTTAGAGGGGCCGCAAGTAATGTAAGGGTAAGAACCACTAGTTTAGACCATGCAAAGATGACGTAAGCTTAAGAACTCCTGCTCTCAATTGTTCAAGTTTTCAAAAACAGTTCGTTTTGCCGATTAGCATAGCGGTGAGTACTGGGTAAACTAGTAACTTGGGGGGAAACAACTCTTCTGTTTTTGCTATATAAGAGCGAGTTTTAGACCTTTTTCAGGAGAGGGAGGCCAGAAGGACGCCAGATGTCGAAATGCTCTATAAAAAAAATCAACTTGTGGGGAGAATATCTTACAGCCTAAGATTCGGATGGACATCTCGAAGATTTGCCAATCTCTCTTCCAAATAGTACTATGTCTAATCACCTCACCAAAGGTGCACTACTGCAGTAGCTAGGGCAGTCACCAGACCAACCCCTCTAAATCCTCCTATACTTCCCGCCCTTTCAGAGTGTCCTTGCATTCCACCGTTAATTCAGTCCTCCTCCACCTCTAATCCCCTGTACTTTTTGCTTACTACTCAACAAAAAACAACCCATCACCGATGTACTCTCCAAGGAGTGATGCCGAGTTTTGAGCCGCATCTAAGGGTTTTATAGAATGACGTCCAAAGTCAAAAGACAGGGGAGGGGAACAAACCCCTGCAAAAGTATAATTTTTCTGAGTTACATTAGGAAATCATCATCTACAATAAATGTTGACATTTTTATTTGGTTTATCTATTACTGTAGAAATATATAAAAATATATTTTCTTCTCTATGTTAAAAAAATAGTCCTTTCTTTTTGTGTTTTTTCAGTGACATAGTTTTTATGGTTGCTATTTACAATAATTATTAAATACGTGGTATAGGTAGGGAAAAATTAAAATTAGTGTACCATCATTTGCTTGTACAGAAGATATAAAAAAACAAAGTGAAAACCCCACTTTATTCTAGGTGATAGTTTCAATTTTTTAACAGCCTATCTTAAAAAGATCACGAAAAATTGCAATATTTTAAATTTTATCTCAATGAAATAGAATGTACACACTGTACGCCTAAAATAAAAAAATAAAAATCTGGATTAAATGAAAGTTGGTAAACCATAAAATAGTTAGTTTATTATTATTATTATTATTATTATTATTATAAAAATGATTATAAACTATCTACCACAATTTCTTTTTTATTGTTATGTTCAGTACACAGGTTAATTCTGATGACAGACCCATCTAGCAGGAAATGACTGAACTTTTTCAACAACTTAGAAATTATTTGAAAATATCAAACTTTGTAAAAATTATCGTATTTTAAATATTCGTCGTGAATGATATCATATTATTATAGAGGATAAGATAATGTTCTAACTTCAAAACTATATTCTTTTATTTCATGTTTTATTTAATTTTATTTAAATTGAAATTACGTCTTAATATAAAATATTAAATATTAACTTGTAACTTTTTTATTAATAAGAGGACACACCAACCCAACTTGAAAGTCCGAGTTAGACAACACCGAAGATAGGTCATGGCGCGGAACTGCTGAGTAGGGACATTGATAAAACGAGGACCTTTTTCTAAACTATTTCAATTAGTTCTAATACCTACATCACATTTATAAACTCTATTGAAATAACAAGATCCAAACTAACCCCACTATTATTTGCCACTGCCTACCCATCCCACTAAGCCATCCTGACACGTCAGCCCACGGGTTGGGGGAGTAGCTATATATATATATATATATATATATTCCCCCATTCCCACAACAAGTTGTCGCCAGGCCACGACAGACTATCAAATGAAACACTAAAAAAACTACCACCGAGGGCACTACTCACGCTACTAACAATATTCAACGCTCTACTCACGCTCTGTCACTTCCCAGACGTATGGAAACTGGCGAGAGTAATAACGCTTCCCAAGCCAGGAAAGGACCCAATGTTCCCTCAGAACAGAAGGCCGATCAGTCTCCTCCCCACTATGAGTAAGCTAT
>CABFOW010000305.1:165902-183434 GCA_902141385.1 Timema californicum
AAAATTATAACTTAAAACCTAGAGTAAATTAATAAATATATATTATTATTATTGTATACTATTATTAGGTCTAGCATAGTTAGAATTAAAAACTAACCCACATGTGACAATCAACTACGCCTGAATGACAGACTGAAGACAACACTACACTTAATCCTCTTATCACTTCTCACCATTCGCTCATTTCATGCCATCACATGCCCACATCCTAGTCAAGAAAATCATCCCCAAATCCCGAAACCCAGTGCAATCATTCATCTTCACCAATTTCACCTCACAGTGTAAATAATTATACTATTAGTGTAAATAATTAATCAAGTGTATGTATGTACAAGGTATTAATAATCATTCACGAGGTCAGGAGTCACGAAAGCGACTCTATTCTCGAACACAAATATAGCCCTTTCGCAGGCAGACTTGGCATTACGGTCAAGTCAGTACAGTCCTGAGTCGGGTTACAAAATTATACACCTGTAGAATTCTGCAGGCTCATTTCATCTGTTCCATTTCATCAGGTTTATAAGTTCATTCGCGAGGTTAAGAGTCATGACAATGACTCGGTACTCAAACAACAAATCAGCCCTTTCGCAGACACCCTGGTTTGGCGTAACTGTCAAGCCAGTAGTTCTGAGTCGGGCAACAGCCGAACGGCACAACAAGTTGTCACTCATAAGTACTAGTATAAAAACGTTTTAGATTGGTATCAGCTGAAAATAAGAAGATAATGTTTTTAAACATGAAAAAGACAAATATAAATGGTTTTGTATCCTCACTCTTTGTCAATTAAGTACAGGTACGACGAAAACAAAACGTTATATGTCGTTTCATGGGCCACCGTTTTTTTATGGCTCTCACTAATGCATAGGATAATAATACAGTTTTTAATAGCAGAAAACTCTAATCAATATAGCATGAACAAAGCTTATTTCCCGAAGTAAGGTGTTTAAAAACTTCGGGCAAGTTGATATTCTAACAACATAAAGCTAAGTGCTAGTTTGCACCTTCTCCTTTCTTATTAAGTTGAAAGTTGACATTGAAAGAGAGGCAAGCAAAGACTGGGTCACTGATGAGAGATAAATGGCTGTATTCATCCTTCATTTTCTTTGCTGAGGTTTGATCTTGAGGTAGTTTTGAACTGAGCCATTGATTGGAGAGGTATTCAGTGTGCTATTAACCCCCCTCCCCCCTTCGGACGTGTCCAAAATAACACTAAGGTCGATATGGCGGTATTGAACCTTCGTCGCTGTGTTCAAAATAACACTAAAGTGGGATAGGGCGGTATTGACCCGTCTTAGCTGTGTCCAAAATAACACCAAGGTCACTGTCTCCCAAATAACATAATGAATCAGAAGTCACGTCCAGGTCCAAATTTTAAACCATAACACCAGTTTATTATACGCTGAATAGAGGTGTGTATTCGTGATTGGCTTGGTAAAGTTTGTGCGTACATGTTGGCAAGCCTCCTGCCTACACGGGTCCCATGTGTGTGGATGTATGTAGACGACCGTGGAGCGAGGATCTGTGTATTCACACAGGGATCCTACCTGCCCTCTACCCCGCACCACTTTCCACCATCAACACACATATCACGTGATCCGAAGCTTGGAGAGGGTTGATTTACAGCCGGCAGGCAGCAGCGGCTTACAGCGACCCCGAACTGGGGATCACACACATGGCGCGTAGCTCACATGCTAACAAATTTTAAAATGGACAGGCTTGTTTATTTTTCTATACGTTATTTATGGATTACCACAATATGGAGTGCACAAATTAGCAAAAATACTGTAATTCTATTTAATTTCCCACACATTGATAATGGTATGTAGCCTACACATTAACGCTGCTAGATTTGGGAAAGGACACGGTCCCACACTATTCGCGAATGCTAACGAATATTCAGTCGAATATTCGCCATTCGAAGGGTTTCGCCTTGGGAGCGGTCTCTTGACACAATTCAAAGGAAGCGAATGTTCGAAACGCTTCCACATAACACTTGGGTCACTGTTGTCTAGTTGTGTACACACATTGGGCACTGTACTAGTTCATACACTTAATGTTTAGCTACTTCTTTAAACAAATTGTATGTTGTAGTGTACCATGCAATGTACCATTAAATACTAGTTGTATTTAATAAGCTGATAAGTGTTTTGCTAACACCAAATAGCTATGTCGACTTATGTTTGCTTTGGTACGAATTGTATCAAACTTGGTACAAAGCCAGAACACGTTTTGAGTGGTTTCGAAATACTTTTTTAATGTATTTTGTAAATGTAATATGTATATGTAAAGTATACATGTAACGTATGTATATATAAAATACACCTTGTCCTATTCTTGTTGAGAGATAACATCCACCGCCTCATTTTACTTCTGGGTTTGCTGGGATTATTACGCTGCAATAACAATTCACTCGATATTATAACTGCAGCAGAAATAACAGTGATATCACTTGCGCGGTCCATTCCGTATTGACAGCTGACTACCACCCAAGTGAATGATTTGATCAAATATTCTGGGTAGACATTCGCGAGAAGTGTGTGAAGTCCACAGAAGGCGAATATTCGTATAGGTTCCATAACACAAATGTAGGCGAATAATCTGGCAAATATTAGGTCAAAATAGTTAACAAAAAAAGGTCATCCTTGCTTACAATGTTTTCAGGTCCTCGGTCACTTGAACAGAGTCCAAGTTTCGTTCCTTGTGGTGATTATATTGAAAAGACAGCATGTACTTTCCTGAATGTTGCACTACATTCAGCCCCCCCCCCCCCCCCCCNAGTCTTCATTGTATAGCCTACTAACAGGATAAAAAACAGGGGGAAGGTGTATTTGTAAGAGTGGCTTAGTCAAATAATAATATAAGTTTTTAATAGTATTAATTAATTAATCAGTTTATATTTTACCTAAGCTATTCTTTTAAGCCGAAGTTAGTATTTTCAAATAAAAAGAGCCTCTGTGATCTTAGTGGTCCAGGCTACTGATCCAGAGGTCCCGGGTTCAATCCCCGATGCTTCCAGATTTATCTGCGAAGCGGTTGGTCTAAAACGGAGCCAACTGCCTCGTGAGGAAAAGTGAGGAGCTACTGGTTTAAATATGTAGCGGCTCCGGTCAAGAAAACTGAGATTAACGACAAGTGGGTTTACTGCACTGCCCACATTACAACACACTATCCGCAAATGTTGACATTATATTCACCAATATGCGGCAGAGGCTCGACGAGTATACCTCGCTTGCGGGCGGACGCAATAGAGTTTTGTTTAAGTACAAGGCGTTTTGCTTTAAAATTACTTGTTCACCATAAGTTATGCCTATTTTAATATCTTTGACGAAAACTAATCAGCTAATAATGCAGTGGCGAATATCACAGCCCAAATTTTCAAAACGATAACATAAAAAAAACTGTAATATTTATCAGTTAAAACATATTACATTCTATTTTAAATCGTTGAATTTAATGTGAATCTAAAAATAGTAGAAATACATTTAAAATATTTTAAAATTTTCATTCAAATATGGTATAATCCGGTTGCCTTATTTTCATATTTACCCGCCTCGGTGGCGTAGTTGGCTAACGCGCTTGTCGTGTTGAGCTCGACCGCTGAGGACGGGGAGATCGAGGTTCGAACCTAGGTCGGGTGAACTGGTTTTTTCTCTCTCCTAAATGGCTTTCCACTCTCCCTCCACGCAAATGCGGGTTCACTTCCTCTAATTAAACCTCCCCAATTCCTAATCCATTAGAGTAATTAGTACCTAAAGCCTATAACCCGAACGGGTAGTAAGATGCGGTGCTAAATATTATTATTATTTTCATATTTGCTCATCGAAGTCAAAACATAATACTTACTAAAAACGCATAAGTGAATGTGATTTTATTATATTCATTTATTACAGTTGCGCCCCCGTAGGAGGGGAGGGCAAAATGATATGATGGCATATGAATGTCGAATGTAGAGGTTTCATTGTAAGACCAAGCTTGCGATTTTATGGATCAGAAGATATACTACTACACACTAAAGGTGTTTCCAACATTCCCAAATGGAATATAATAGAGAAAAATGAGCTTACCATGGAGGAAAGGGGGCGGTTATAAAATCCAAGGTCAGTTCAATTTGGCGCTACAAATATTGGCCGTGATGTTTTAGCTTTGAACAGTACAAGAGAATAACGGCCGTTTTTCATTAATGGCTTCCGAATCTTTCTCCATACAAATGCTGATACACTTTGAAAATATTTTGCCTTTTATATATCTGCCTCATTTGGTAAAAGATGTAGATAAGCAGCCCTGAAGAGAAAGAACACAAAGAGGGGGAGAAGAAAAGGGGAAGTCGTCAATAGTAGGTGCGTTGAATGTATATATAATAGTATATACTTTCAACGGTAGATGATATGAATATCCCATTTTCACGCAAACTCGTTAAGTTCGAAATAGGCTGTGTCAATCGATTCAAATGTCCGCTGTTAATCGATATACAACGTTTTGGTTATGTTGCATAGTTACTTGGCATGAACCCCACGGACTTATTTCATAGAAGCTCAAGTAAATCACTCCATATTTTAACTATAGCTTTGTGTTATAGACTTATAGAGAGGGGGCCGGCCTTATGATTATTGCCCTGTAATCAAGGTTTTTAGAATACACTGTTATCATGTCCTCCAGTTTAATTGTAATATTTATATGTAATGTATTAAAAAGGTGTTGAAAAGACAACCAGTTTCACTAATTTTGTTTCTCAGGAAATCTATTTTAACATGCTATATAAACCCAAATGTCCATCATGAGAGGACCTTGCAATAGATGGACATTGCCAGTGATGGCAGCGCTTGTTAGTGACAGGCCGCAGCACTGAACGACAAAACAAAGTGTGGTCGGGCAGGCTGTTTGATGCCTTCCCCGACCTGCGGTGGCTGGATGTGTGGACAGTTGACAAGCTGACATGTCACCTATCCCCCTTTCCAACAAGAAATTCGATCACACATGGTTTCCTGCAATTGAAATATACAGTTACTTTCTGGATGTTTGATGTGTTTTAGTGGTATTGCTTGCCTGCTGGTTCGTTATTTATTTTGGTCTTGATAATATGACCCCAATCTGACCTGTTGATTATATGATAGTAATTTGATTGAAATTGTGTGATTTAATGATTAGTAGTGGGTTTTTTTTTTTTAAATATTGGATTCGATGTAGACTTTCAGAATGTTGATTTCAATGAAGGCAAGTTTGTTCATTTCAGAGTTGGATTTTCAAATCAAATATATCTACTTATCGGGGTTTGTCACGTCAATCCTATTCTTAACCTTCTCTGGGTATGTGGTTTGTACCATAGAGTGCCCTTAAATACAACAATATGTTTTTTTGTTGTTTCAAAAGGATATCCATTGATTTTTCATTTTTTATAGGTTATTAATTTGTAGAGGATGGGCATAACACAAGGGGCGCAGGTGAAGTGAAAATATTAAATGCACTATTAGCATGTAAACGTGTCCTACAAGGCGAAGCGATGCGGAGAGCGACGCGGTCGAACTCCTAGCGGTTTACGCGGTCACTTTGATACTTGCGAGCGAATCGCGCGCGCATTACTTCACAACTTCTGTTATAAACATTCAATGGCAGTGTTTATTGTGTATATTTTGGTTAGATAAAATCACAGCTAATTGGGTAGTTAAAATGTCAAAATTCGTTGAATTACTTTTTAATTAAAAAAAAAATATTTGAGGTATTTAACCTGTACTTTCTGAACCGACTAATTATATCAGCACAATACGTATATCTAGAACAAGCATAAAACCCAGCTCCTGATCGTTAATTCATCACTGTAATGGGGAAACCCACATTTTACTAATGATACTTTTTCGGCCATGCCAGGAATCGAACCCGATACGCTTAACTCAGTATATAGACATGCTACCGAATGAGCAAAGGTGTTGAAACACTGAGTTAGTAGATAATCAATATAGTAAAATAACATTTTCACAACAATTAAGTTTACTAAGAAGGAAAATAATATGATCTATTATCGACCTAAGCTTATATTTTAGATTATGAAGGGATTCCCTCTCCGAGTAGATATGATTGGTTTGAGATATTTTATGTCTAGACGGCAACATCATGGCTACTTGTTTAAACTCTGTCCCTTGCTTCTTGTATTCGCCCACGCAGGGCAATTGCGTCAGTCCAAAGTACAGGAAAATCTATGTTATATGCAATGATGGTCTAGACACCAGCATGTATCTAGGATTCCAAATACATAGACTTGACGCAATAGACACAACTTCCCTTGTTCACTCTCTGTGTATTGTCGAGCACATCAATAATTAATCAGCTTTTATTATATTATGTACAATCCAGATTTTCAAGGGGGTCTCCACTGGTTTTTATGTAAATGTGTTCTGTCCAGAGAGCTGACAACGAATCCACCTGTTATCCAGTGTCGTACCGTCGATAACATATCCAGCCCACCTGTTATCCAGTGTCGTAGCGTCGATATCGTATCCAGTCCACCTGTTATCCAGTGTCGTACCGTCGATATCGTATCCAGCCCACCTGTTATCCAGTGTCGTACCATCGATATCGTATCCAGTCCACCTGTTATCCAGTGTCGTACCGTCGATAACGCATCCAGCCCACCTGTTATCCAGTGTCGTACCATCGATATCGTATCCAGTCCACCTGTTATCCAGTGTCGTCGCGTCGATAACGTATCCAGCCCATCTGTTATCCAGTGTCGTACCGTCGATAACATCCAGCCCACCTGTTATCCAGTGTCGTACCGTCGATATCGTATCCAGTCCATCTGTTATCCAGTGTCGTAGCGTCGATAACGTATCCAGCCCACCTGTTATCCAGTGTCGTACCGTCGATATCATATCCAGCCCACCTGTTATCCAGTGTCGTTGCATCAAAAACGTATCCAGCCCACCTGTTATCCAGTGTCGAACCATCGATACCATATCCAGTCCACCTGTTATCCAGTGTCGTACCGTCGATATCGTATTCAACCCACCTGTTATCCAGTATCATAGCGTCGATAACATATCCAGCCCACCTGTTATCCAGTGCTGTACAGTCACTTAACACATCCAGCTCACAAGTTGTTATTCAGTGTTTTAACAATGTATATTTGCGCCAGGGTAAGACATTAATGAACCCCCTAACCCAATAATACTATTATCAATGGAGTATGATGGCTTACCTTTTGGTAGTAGATGTATTAATATAACTAACACAGTTCTAGCTTAAGTCCAATTATCTAGTATTATACTTGAATTTCATTAACTGGCTGGTAATACATTTTCATTATTACTCTCACCACTGTCTACTAAAAAATCCGAAGCGTAGTTTTGTTAGAAACTTGACCATTAAATATTGCAGTATAAGGTTCTATAGAAATATTTCTATTTTTTAGTAATCTGGATGAATTTTTTTAGTTAATATCACAAAAATCACCAACGACACAATCTAAAACCACGTATTGTATGTGTAGATATAATCAAATATTTAAATTTAATATATCCAAAGATAACCCCGTTCCTCTTTCCCCCACACATAATAATTTGTTTTAAAGTGAGAAGTTTTCTTGGTGCTAGTAGAGAATAAACCTTTTGATATACACAACTAAAATAATTACGTTACAAAAGAGACAGGTTTGCATGCTTTATCCAATTCCTAGCATAAACAATGCATTATTTTTGTATGAACATAAAAAAACTTATCTAGTAAGTTTTATTAAAATATTGGTGTTAAATGACCAGCTCAATGAAATAATGGCGAACCAAATATGAATCAAGGTTTGGGAAAGAGAGTGCAAACTTTCTCCTAGTCATATAAAGGATTAGATATCCTAATTTATACATACTCTAATTATTATATTTGGATTGCCTCTAACCTTTATTATTCTAGTGCCACCGGTTTCAAATTTATTTTGATATGGCTTGGACGAAAAATCATCTCCAGTGGTTAAGTGTTAATTGCAAGCTAATACCAACAATTTTTTTTTTACTACTGAGAGTTTCATCAAACAGTTGCTGGTGTAGTCTGTCCACTCATGACTAAATACTATCAAAATAAAGCTTCTCAAAATGGCACAGAAGTTGTGGTGCTAAAACTCTAATGTTGTTGGCAATCCAACTCAAGAAATAGCCTTTTATGGGGGCATCACATCCATAATTTAAAGGAACAGTTTTGACATAATACAGTATATTGTTACATTAAAATTGTGTATAAAATAATTTCTAACAGAATTATTTCATTAACAAGCTGAATATAATACAGATAAATGAATTTTATTTATGTAAGAGTATTTTTAGCCAGTGCTTTTATTTCTGAGGGGAAAAGGTTCTGAAACTCTTATTCAATTTCCTAAATTAAGAACTTGTCAAACCAAAACTTTTAATTTTTTTTTATGTAATAGATACACATTTTTCTATTGGCAAAATTAAGATAGATGTAAAAAAAAATCCTTGAAAATGCCAGCTAATTGATTGTGAAGATATTTAAAAATTGGGAGGAATAAATTTAAAACAAAAATTAATTGGTTTTTAATTTTTGATTATAAACAGGGGGGAAATGATATATGGTGTGATAAACATTTTGATATGTTTGATTTTTATCAAAACTTACATGTAGCTAGGTGATTATATGTAAACAAGCAAATAAAAAATAAATTAAAAAATCCGAAAATTCAACCCACTTGTGTACTTGGTACTACATGCCAAATAAACTAAAAATCAACATGTTGCACGGATTACAGATACCTAATAAAAGAGCAACGTTTATTTTTACTTTGGATAGTAGTTCTCCTACTGGCAGTTATGGAAAAAAATGTATGTAGGGATAAACAGTTTTTAATTATATCAGGCATTTCAAACTCGCGGCCTGAATGTGGCCCGCAAATCTTATGATAAGCCAACATGCAATGATAACATTATTCTTATTTTTATAAATGTCGTGAAAATAGAACATTTTTGGATTGTTATATTTTGGAATTTCGTATAATCTGGAAAATTATGGCCTGATGTATCAAATTTATACCCATTCTTCAAAAAGGATAACTATTCAAAAGTTGTGTAATTGGCACACCAAATATATGCAATATTCGACAACACATGAATGTATTAAGAGTTATTTTCTCACACATGAAATGGGACCAAACACCCAAAATAGCTGCTTAGAGAGACATATTTCTCAACAATTACTATAAAAATGAGTTTGTAATTAGATCTAAAGCCGGACATTAATGCCATTATTTCAACATTAACAACATTTTTGTAAATAAAAGGTTTCAAATGTTTTGTTAAAAAATACAGGGTTAGTTTCATTGTTTTATATATGGGGCCAACTCTTTTATTTTAATAATAATAGTCTATGATACATGGCTGGAATTATTTTTACTTTAGCTATATGATAATATATAATATTTTGGAGTGAGGCCCCCTCAGTATTTCTCATGATCAAACAAGTTTGACACATCTGCATCATATGGTTTGATGCAAATAAAACTATTACTTTTGTATAATAGTATTTTAAACAATTATTTTTTTGATTTTATAAAATCACATGTTCTAATTTAATGACAAGTAACAGATGAGGTTCCTGTGCAGAAAAAAAGGACTGGTCCAAGCTATAATAAAAGTTAAACATTGGCAAGTTTTGAATGTAAGCTACTACTGTTACTAAAATGTTCCCTGACTGTGAGACCCCCCTGCCGGCCATGTCATGATAAATGTACCCCAAGCAGTTGACCAACTCTGTGACTCTCTCGACCCAGCACTAGTATGTGATAGCCACCACACACGTTCAGATTGATGCATCAAACAACATCATAGTTATATATCATGTTATTTTATATGGGAACTATCAGAAACACAAATAAAATAAAATAGAAACAAATAATTCATTTATTAACTGCAATTACTAATATAAGCTAGATTCAAGTTGTATTCCTATATTACTTGATATAAACGTATGTGTGATGGAATTTTATTTTTCTCATTTGTAAAACTGTGACAAGGTTAACATTTTTTAAAGTTGAAAATTAGAAAAAAAATATAATAAAGGTTTTGAAAATTATATAGAACCATTGCAAAAATGATAAAAATTACCTTACAAAATCAACATAAATGTTGAAATGATATAGGTTTGATTTTTAATGTTTGCATATTTATAAAATATATGTAATACCTACTAAACTATTTTCTGGTGCATTACTTTGGTTATTTGTTAGTATATTGAATTTTCCAACATAAAAGTAGAAAAGGCATTGTTTCTAAAAATATTTATTTCTTCATTACTAATCAGTGGTTTGTATTCAAAATCTAAAGGGGAGTTATTTGAATATTTATTTATTAAACTTTAATTTGAAATGTTTATTTTAAACATTACTCTACATATGAAATATAAAATGATAATATTTTTAGAACTTTGTTGGTAAAGTGTATGAAAACCATAACTTGATATGGTACATTTTCCTTAATTTACATTTTTTGGTTGAAATATGTAGCTGTAGATTGTGTTTATACAATATAAAAAGATGATGTGTGAAATCCTAAGTAAGCATAAAATTAAACAAGATCCTAACAAGTTTTTAAATGTTGATATGATGTTTCAACTAGAATCTGTTACTGGCAAAACATGACATCAACACAGTAATTAACATTAACATAAGAACGACAATAAAAAAATTAGAATAAAACTGTCTATTTTACAAAAATTTCAATTCAAATGTTAAACTCAATATGGAAACAACATTTGTAATTTCAAGAATTTTTTATTTGAATTTCTTTTAGAATGTTATAATTATTTTAATTTGATGGTCAGAGTTAAGTGATTACTTAATAAATGTATTTAAAAAATCTGACAGACATTTTAAAGATTAATCAATGGTATATCAAAGCATCAATATTTTATTTTATTTTATATTTTTAGAACCATTTATAAATATAAAGATATGCACTACTGTAGTTCTAGATACAAAATATTCCAGTGGCCTTTCTGATAACATTTGGTTAAGCAACAAACACAATTTGTAAAAAAAATTAGCATGTTTGTAAAAATATGTTTTAAAACAAAATAAATAACATAATATAGCTTATGTAGAAACAATTATTTTTCTATTGAATTGGAAGAGTGTATAGCCGAAAATGGTTGAAGATTATCTCTTTCTTAAAGGTTTTTTAGGCTTAATATTAATTTTTACTGTTTGAAATACATTCTAAAAATTCTTATGAATTTTTAATATACATTTCCTATACAAAAACAGATTTATCTTAACGTTTTATTGGATTTTGCTATAGTTCTAGACAATTTCCCAAAATTCTTCAAATTTTTCCTGATTCAATATAAAGATGATTTATTTTTAGACATTTTTAATATTAAACTTAATCATGTAGTTATACAAATATGTTTTAAAATAGTAAGTAAAAAATAAACAACAAACAAATTAAATGCAATAGTATAGTATTTGGAACTCAAGTAAAGCGACCAAAATATTTTTTTCGGCATTTGTTTCTGTGTAACAATGTGCAGTTGGGGTGAATCAAATCGTTATATTAAACAAAACTATAGCAATACGAAATAAGCAAAGTTGTGGTTTCATATCATAGTAAAAAATTGCAGCCTAGTGTGAGGGAATGGTACCAGGGGTGTCGAGAGAGCCACAGCTGGTCAGCCCAGGGTCGTCGTCCCTACCTTTTTTGCCACCCCTACCTGCTGCCTTCTTTGCCGCGTACAGGTTGGCCTCCTCCTGAGCTTTGCCGATATTCTTCTTGTACCTAATCCTCTTGTTACCGAACCAGTTGGACACCTAAGAGCACACAGATAGTCATGGTCAGCACTTCACAATTTGTGTAAAATCAGATAAACTAAACAAGATGTGTATGTTTGTCAAACACACAACAATGTGTGTCAAGGTGTCTGTCAAACACACAACAATGTGTGTCAAGGTGTCTGTCAAACACACAGCAATGTGTGTCAAGGTGTCTGTCGAACACACAACAATGTGTGTCAAGGTGTCTGTCGAACACACAACAATGTGTGTCAAGGTGTCTGTCAAACACACAACAATGTGTGTCAAGGTGTCTGTCAAACACACAACAATGTGTGTCAAGGTGTCTGTCGAACACACAACAATGTGTGTCAAGGTGTCTGTCGAACACACAACAATGTGTGTCAAGATGTCTGTCGATCACACAACAATGTGTGTCAAGGTGTCTGTCGAACACACAACAATGTGTGTCAAGATGTCTGTCGAACACACAACAATGTGTGTCAAGGTGTCTGTCGAACACACAACAATGTGTATTAGGGTTTCTGTAAAATACACAATATGTTTAGATGTGGGTCTGACAAACAACCTTGTGTATGGTGGTGGGACAGATAAACACAGATAATAACATTTACAACCATTTAATTACTTTTAGGCACTTAAGTGACCAAACGCTATGTCATGTTAAAGGAGCCTGCTGATGACGGTGAGATCGGAGTTCAAACACTGGTTGGGTCTACTAAGGGTAAATTTCCTAAATGATTTCCCACTCTCCTTCCATGCAAATTCGGGTGGATTACCTCTCAAATACTTTCTTCCATATCGCTACCCCATTATATTAATTATATATGCGCATAACCTGAAACGGTAGCAAGACGCGTCGATAATAAAAAACCTACTTCTAACAAGACAGTGTGGTAACCACACTAGGCTGAAGTAGAGGATGGATTCTGTCATAACTCTACAGTTGAAAGGGCTTGTTCTTGTAAATTATTTTCTATAAGCCCCGTGGTTGTAAACGTAGCAAGGTACGATTTGGCGGATCAATAAATATCGCCTATTATTATGCTGGTGTGGGATATTTTTCTCGCCTATTCCAAAGGCGCAGTTTTATTTGCGATGTTTACTGTAACACTGCTTATTACAGAGGGTATCTGCCATCTGCTAGCTCGGTAACCAATATACTTTTAGATTGTTTGTACCAACTCGTGACGTCGCGTCCTGGTTGCACGGTACATGCAATACAACTGTTCGGTGCTTTCTATGAATCGAACTGTAACTACCCTGAAACGAGTAGGAAGATAACAATGGTCTATAATCCTATGTGTTGAGTGACCGGAAAATACAGTCTGATATTTACCTCAATTTCTCAGTCAGTGTAGTGTACCTTAGTGTGGTGGGCAGGTTTTATCAGCCAAGGCTAGGGTTAGTAATTTATGCAGTGGTTCTCAACTAGGGCCTATCTAATTAAAAAAAAAAAGCAAAACAAATATTATTTGTTCCTTAAGAAAGACTGGCAAAACACAAGGATTCGGTGATACCAACGGATGTTTACGTAGAAGGCCTAGTTTGGGTAAAATCTAGACTTGCTAAGGTAAACATGTCCTGGAATAGCGACGTATTTATAAATTGTATTTTGGGTTGGAGGGCGGTAAGGAGAGGGAGGGGGGTTACACTCAAGGTAATGGTCAAAATTAAATTTAGGAAGTGAGGGCTGGTTAGGGGGCATAGCTCCATAACCAGTGGAGTCAAAGACAATTCATCACTATTAAATGCTTCTAGATCCTATTTCAATCCTGTTTGTGAGAACTAAGGAGAGCGATTTCAATGTGACATTAGTTTAAGTATAATGTATCGAAGATATTGTTTTCAACTTATAACTTTTGGGGCGCTTTTATTTGTGTAATGGTAGGCTAACCATAATATTCTCTTCACAAACCGGGACACTTTTAGTATTTCACTCTAAGATAATAATAGGTGACGGCAAAATCTGATTTTTTGTAAGAGAGAAGGGCGGTAAAAAAAACCTATAGGGGTTTGCCTTCCAGCCCAAAGGGGAGTCCAAGGAGCTTCTTCAGAGGAGACATTAAAAGAAAAATGGATGCACTTGGAAGCTATTTGGAGTGGTATTTCCTCAGAATTTTTTTTTTTAAATTAAATGATTCTAGAAGCTTTTAAGTAATCACTATCCGAAAATGTTTTGGAAATTAGCTTCCTCTAAAACAGGAATGTTCATATTTTTTCTCCTTGACTGAGGGCCGCGTAAGATTTATAAACTATAATGCCCAAATGTAGTACATAGACACAAAAACACTTGATGCAGGGGCAGCCCCGCCCTTAGGGGCCTCAGGGGCAAGGTCCCACCAACATTTTCCAACCTTTTTTTAACAAAGAATTTTTTTCCCTTTATTTATTTATGCATTATAAACTATTTTTGTGAAAACAAAAATAATAATATGAAGTGGAGAACCACTACCCACACGCAATTACTTATTGGATTCGTTTAACCGTATTCCAGTCAATATTAATACTATTCATTACTTGATCCAATAGTCACTCGAGGACTGTATCAACTCTAGTGTGATCGAATATAGAACTCTAGTGTGATCGAATATAGAAACTGACGCGGAGCCAGCTGTGAAAGACTCTCTCAGAGAAGACACGCTCAGTCAAATAAGGTGACGAGTAAAAATGATTAATTAAAATAAATAAAGTAAATTATTTATTAAAAACTCCATTTTCTTTACTAAAACTGCAAGAAAAAATATTGTAATTAAACCGTTATGAGCACACCAGCTAATTATTATTATCATTATTATTAGCATTGCGTCTTACTACCCGTTCGGGTTATACGCACTTACGCTAATGTGTAATGGTAGGGTGATTGTGAGATGAAGGAGGACCTACAGTTTAACGTGGAATCCGAACCACGGTGGAGGCCTGGCATTCCCCACATTCACAAGATGTCTTGTCAGAGGTGAAGGAAGGGTTTGGTAATCAGCTAAATCTGTGCCGGGACCTGGGATTGAACCCCGGCCACCAGCACAGAAGTCTGACACCTTACCCCTAGACCGCCAGGTCACCACCAGCAAATTACTTTACATTTACGCAGGTGGATGGCAAGACAAAAATAACTTTTCTTAATACTTGATTCGGCAAAAAAAAGAAGTTAATTGTGAGAGAAGAAAAACCAAGCTCTTTTTGTTTTTATTGTTTATTATTTGGTGGTGAGGGATTGTGCACAACTGTAGGCTGTGAGGATCTTAAACATGTAAGTGAAAGAATTAAAAAACATGAATGTGCAATTCATTTAGAAAATGTATGTAAGTTTAAAACATTTCGGACAGTAAATATTGCATCACAGATAAGTTCCGCGGTCAAAATTTCAGTTCAAAAACAAAATGAACAGGTGTAAAAAAATAGGCATCTATTAGGAATAGAATGCTTAAAATACTGTGGTATTCATGGACTGGCACTTAAGAGACCACAATGAAAATCAAGAATTAGTGATTTTAAAAATTCTAGCGATTTTTAAAAATTATGAAAACTTAAATGAATTAAATTTAAAATGTTAGCACGCGGGGAGAAAAAAATATCAATATCGGTAAGTTTTGACCTGGCCCCAACAACAAGAAAAATCACGCTCCGCCACCGACTTGATGTAGGAATACGCGAATGTACATCTAGTAACTTTTTTTTAGCAAACTTCAGTGGCCGCATGGTCTAAGCTAAGACATCACTCTTTCAATAGACTAAAGTGACGAAGACAGGGAGATCAGTAGCCCTAACGGTAGTAAGATGCTGTGAAACCTTTTTTAGGTGTCAGTTATTTCCATTCATAGTAAGATTGGGTTATAGTTATCTTGTTAATACATTAAAAAGGAATAACTTTGGAAGAATGGTGTATAATTAGAGTCAAAACCTTGTTTACTTGCAGAGTCAGTCTGTTTACTTGGTAGGAGGGAAAATATTTGGTCAAAAAAAGAGACTGAAGATACCGAGGAGTGGAAGAGGTTTTGTAATTTTGAGTTACATACCCTGTATTCATCACAGCATATTGTTAGGATAATCAAATCGCGCAGATTAAGGTGGGCAGCTCGAATGAAGAATCTAGAACCGTGTTCAGGGTATTGACTGGTAGCCTTAGTGGGAAGACCTAAACGCAGATGGGAGGATAACATTAGAAAGGACCTGGAAAAAAGAGGGTGTAATGAGTGGCCTGGATGGACCTAGCTTAAGATAAGGATAGGTGGCGTACCAGTGTAAATGCGGCAATGCGCTCTAAGAGTTCCTTAGTAATAATGATGACAATGTTTGTGTAAAGTATCTTAATAAAAGTCTTTCTGAAATAATAATTAGTAAAACTGAAAAAAAAAAGTTTCCAATAAAAATTTCTTAGTAACATTATTATTTAAGAATGAAACAAAATTGGCAGACTTGTGTATTGAAAGGACGTGTATATTTTTATTGTTAAATGTGCTAACAGATATTTGACGATAGACAAATTCCCAATTTCCATTATAGAAGTTGGAGGCTCAACATAATTGTGAAATGGGTGAGGGCTCAAAAGCTACAATATGTGCAAAGGTTGTTTACATGATTTTAACGGTCTATTAAGAGTGAAGAAGAATTTAAAGTGCCATTAAATTATGTTTCCAACAAAATAATATTATGTTTACGAGGTTGAAGTTGGTTTTTACAAAATAGATCTACTTGAATTTTGTATCAAATGCAATGTAATAAAAACACTGCGTGTATTGATTCAGTCATTAAATACAAGTTAAATACAAATGAAAAATAAATATAAACGATTATTGACAAACACATGTATATTTCCTAGTTAATATAGAACATCCAAAGAATAGTAACAGTTATTTGCGTTGTTTATATTGCTTATAATATAACACTTATTATATAGTAGCCTATATTTAAGTAATATAAAAGATTAAAAATAACAACCAAAGTCTATGCGGCGATCAGATATATACATAGTTTTATATATTGCTACTATCTTCAGAGTCTAGCTTCAACACTTTGTTCCTTATTTATAGTAACAAGAGATTCTAATAATGAATGCTTAGTTATTGATAGCAATTAGTTCATTTCTTTGCAAATCTGAATATATTATAACATCCCCAGGATAAAGTAGGAGAGCTGAAGATTCCCTCCCCTCCTGGTACCCCTCCAGGGTACACTGTTGGTAGTAATTACTACTCGCATTAGAATAATGAAGGATGCACTTCAAGGAAACTGACGAGATGAAATGGTTCTTTGTTCAAGCATGAAGAATAACAGCTCAACTTAATCAATAAAGTTAACAATATATGCAATGTGGTGTGCGTGTTTTTATAAATTTTGGGGTCGTTACCATGCATCTTGCTCGCAGCTTACGTCCATTTGGTTTTAAATTAACTTGTAGGAATACATCCTAATCCTGGGGAAATCTGGGTTTTAAGATTATTTTTTTTTGCCTCACACTATTTTACTAACCCACCCCTCAACAAAAACAATCGTTAGGTTAACCGCAAAGTGAAACAGAAGAGTCGAGGAGAACATAGAGAAGAGTGTAATGAAACGTGAAATAAGAAAGCAAAGGGAACGCGAAAACAATACGTGTTAGGGAAAGGGAGAACAAAATCGAAAAGGGTAATAAGAAATAAAGAAAGAATAAAATAAGCTGGAAAGCGAAAGGAACGTTACACACTTATTTCCACTCTTCAAGATGATTTTCATCATTTTACTCAACTAATGAACCCCCCCCCCCCCCCCCCCCC
>CABFOW010000305.1:183508-195461 GCA_902141385.1 Timema californicum
CCCCCGTCCCCCACAAAGAGGGAAAAACTAACCAACGAACCATGATATTGTCACGTTCTATACCTGTTCAATCAATGTTCCAATAACAGGATCAGAGTAGCGCACATTCCCTTCATGTGGACCACTAACCCTCACTAACAAGAGTTAAAATTAGAGATCGGTTGGGCAAATTATAGCAATGACAAAGAAAAACGAAGATAGTTTGCTCTCAAATACCTTTAAATCATCTAAAAGAGTAGGGTCACTAAGAGAATCAAACATTTTCAAGTTTCAGTTTTTAAAGCTTTGTTTTCAATTAATTTAAAACGGCTCTTTAAGATACCCAACCTTGGCCACCAAGTCAAGCAATAAGTTAATATAGCTCAATGAAATACTTCTCCAACTAAGCAACCGAGCCTGGCAAAAAATTTAATACAGCTCAATGAAGATACTTTTATAATTTGTCAATAATGTCTAACACTTGAGTTTAATAGAAGAGCAGATTATTGAAAGTACGCCTATAAGCCCATCAATGGGCAAGTGCTTAATAACCTCGTTTCGTCTGGTTTGCCGGTGACGGTCAGGGTTTAAATCCTGGCCGGTTGGTGTTATATAAATGACTTTCCACTCTCTCTTTCTCCATGCAAATACGGGTACATTTCCTCTGGACTCTACATTCTTAATTCCTACCCCTTTAGTGAAAACATGTGAATATCCCACATTTGTAGTAAGACGCGCCGCACAAAAACAACAAAAACAGTACACTTACAACCAAAGAATTGAATATAATACAATTTAAATTCACTAAAGATATTATAGCTTTGGAATAGCCGTGAAGTGGTTAAGAAATGAATAAAAAGTAAAAGTAGTTTAGACTAGCTACGAGTAGATAAATATATTAGACTAAGATTTATAAGTAGTGCTTACAGTTGTCTATAAGTGACTGGGTTAAGAGTCAAGAAGTAGTAACATGGTAGTGCAACAAGGGAATGAGAAAGGCAATAAGATAAGATCATACTAAAATTTGGAATTTTCTTGCCTCCCTTGGTATGCAACTGATATATACTATCCCTTATTTCGAACCCTGGAATTGATTACTTCCTTCACTCTGTCCACAAAATCAAAACTCTAACTATAGTTTTTTCAGCGGCTTTATTTAGCAGCCCCTTTTGCCACTATGGGCGTGGTTGTTTTTTCAGATTGCATGCCCGCCCCCGGGGCTAAATACCCACTTCTTCTAAATAGCGCAACTTATTAAAAAGAAGTTAAATCATCTTAGTTATTTACAAACTAACACAACCTGCTTGTCATGGAACCTAGTCTAATATTAAAAGAGATTAAAATTTGACTTTTTAAGTCTTCTCTTTTCCCCTTTCCCTATTTATGACGATTTTACTACTGACCCTAAAATCTCCCAGGAGAACCAACCATTTTGAGATTTCCATTTTTCAAACCTTTGCCTTAGTTTTACTTCTGGCCAAATTTGGGAGAGAGGAGAGCCGTCGTTTATGCAACTTAGTTGCTCGGACTGTGGGAATTTTTCATTTAGTATAGACAACACCAAAACCAGAGCCCTTAGGCCGTAAGGGGATGCAATACAGATTTATCTAAGGTGTTGGACTTAAAAATGGTATAAAACCGGTGATAACTTACATACTACTAACTTTCTTTAAACGGTAATCATTCTGTATTCGATTTGCAATTTTGAGTATAGGACGATTTCGAGTACGATGATTCATTTTAGCGTAATACTCCATCAATTTAGGTTAAAGTTGGTAGTAGCTGGGTTTTTTTCGAAATTTTAAGGCAAGGCCAATCATTTTAAGATTATGAACCATACATTTTTTCTGAGGCTGTTATTTATAGGCGAGAATGGACACTGTGTGATTAGAACGGTTACATTGAGATAAATAGAGCTTTTTGTGTGTGTCTAAGATGATCACCTAGGATGTAGGCTAATTTGCCATTGCTGTATAGGTTGAGAATAATAATTTTGAATTTAATTTCTGATTTTATTCTGCACAGTCATTTTGGATATGTATGATTATTTTTGACACAATATCATCATTTTAGGTTTAAATGATCATTCTGGAATGAAGATATTTATTTTGGATTTATTAATAACTTTGATGTTAGGCGTGCTATTTACAGTTTGAGATTTTAAAGTTTAGGATGGCTATTTTGGATGAGATTTAACATTTCTGGGATATATTCTATCAAACTGGGTTGAAATAGTAAGCTTGTAGCATACTTAGCTTTTCTGTATCCAAACAAATCATGTAAAGTTTTGTTTAACTTATATTTACATTATTTCCCCGAAGGAATTTGATTTGAAAGCGATTTCACTTAAAAATGATGGACAACACTTAAGTTATGTTGTTATGTTAAACTTATAGTCGTCACAGTAAATAAAACAAGCGACTGAATGAAAAACAAAATTACTTCTGACCGACCAATAGAACTACCAAACAGCCGCCCAAACGAAAACAGACTTATCAAAAGATCAAATGACAGCCTAAATAATTAAGTGCAAGCAAACTACCACTAAGACATTCAGACGGTATTTACACAATATAGACCCCCCCCCCCTCCCCCAACTGTCACCTATAACCAGGGTCTTATAATCTGTCAGGATGTGCTATGACCAAGGATAAGGGGGAGGTGGTGATGTATATTTGTGTGGGTTCGCGATTGATGTTAAACTTAGGTTTCAAATAGGTTTATTAGTACTACTATGTTTATTACAAATGTGATGTTGGTAGATATATTAAATTGAAAGAAATTAGAGAATACTCAGAAGCTTGTAACAAAACGAGATGCTGCTAGGTATTCCCCATGGCCTATCTGACTACTAGGTGATCTCTACACGGTTCCCAGGCCCGGTACCCTGGGCTTAAGCGGCAGCCCTCAAAATAAGTACTGATGAACCGGCGTCCTAGTTCGAGTAGTCCCGTATCGGGCAGAGTGATCCCTAGACTTTGATGTTGGTTAGTCAGCCATGATGGCTAGTTCCCTTATCTTNTAAGAAATGCCGACAACACATCTTTGGTCAGCTCTTCTAGTTTTATTTGTTTATAGAATAATCAATTAACCTGCAACGCTCGTTTTGTCATTTGCAGCTCATAACATACAATATTCCACAAATTCTCCTTTAATAAAGACCGTGCGGTTACACTACCCAGGGTTTCCTTTAAAATATTCGAACACATTTTTGAATCTCTCAACTCCCTCCTTACTGGTAGAAAAAAATTCCTTTTCCTCTTGTTTATTTACACTTCGTAATTCCTAAACCTTAGGACTCAACGTTTGCCGTAGTGACAGTTAAACTGATTGGCAATGTCATGCTGACCCTAGACAAACTAGCTGGGGAAGCTTTCTGGTCCTGGCATATCTTATTTACTTTCAAGAACATACACACTGAGGTTATAATAACACACAAAACTAACACACTCGGAATAACATAGCTAGCAACAAGTTAATTGTTAGTGTGTTGTTCTGCAATTTTTGTTTTGGCTTGGCCAATCAATTTATGAAAGTTTATTGTGGAACTACTAGAAATCACGTAATTGTCCAATTCCACCTGAAAATGTGTAGAATAATACAAATAAGAGAAATTACTACCTTCACTCCAAACCACATTTTTTAACGCTGGGAATCGTATATCGTTCCAATGGCTCTTAAACAAGCCCTGATGAATAGCAAGAAACTTAAAATGCCTTCCTATCAAGTCACAATCCGAGACATTTACAATCTTCCCTGTACGAGTTAGTGTTTTAGCTATCGAAGGAGTGGGATTTACACTTTCTTTAGAAACAAAGGTGACCTCAGTATCTTCTGGTACAACATATAGCCACCCTGCTACTATCCTTTTGAAAAAAGGATTCTTTAAAACACTTTTCTTTTAAATGACCTAGTATATTACCTTTAGAAATGAAAAGATTACAAATACAATGTTCTACACTGCTATCCAACAGCATTAAATTATTCGGACAAATAACCAAATTGTGTCCTTTATACTCTAAAAAAAACTCTGATCAAGTGATCTAAAATACTTCCTATCTTTATTGATTAGAAATGTCTCATCCAAATCAAATGCCATATAAGTTATTGTCTTATTCCAAGCTACTGGAATAGTATGGACTATATTTATACTGCTCAAAAATTTCTTCCCTGGTTAACAATGGTATATTAACAATTAATTGAACTATCTCCCACAAGAATGGTATTTACTGAACTAATTCTGTAAAAATCATGTATATTCATCGTTTTCATGGGGTGTATCATTAAGAGGGGTGGTTGAATGTTCTCATTTACTAGTGTAAGTAAGTACTAGAATTACTCCCCCCAAAAAACATAGTTAATCAGTTACAGCGACAACAATGACAAAAAGATAATTACACACAAGTACAAGATAACAAACACAAGTAACCGTTATTTAATGAAAATATCACGCTCAATTAATTTGTGTCTCTGTCTATGAACCTTCAGAGGTTAGTACACTCCCAAGAACTTTTTAACATATGGCTGTTTCAATGAATCAGCACTTTTATCCCTCTCTCTCTCTCAAAGAGAAAAAAGATAGCTCTCACAAACTACACTATTTCACTATCTGATGACGTGGCCGTAGCGCGTAAGGGCAACTCAGGGTTGGTTACTACTCTGAGTTGGTGTTGTCACTGGCGGGGTAGGAAGACTAGACCTCTTCAGTTTCTTATCAATCTCCTGATTGATAAGCGTCTTTCTCAGTCTCCTTCATGGTCATGCTTCTGGATTTGTGGACAGAACTGGGATAGGATTCCTGGACACAAAAGGTTTCAGCCTCCCTACATTAACTACCATTGAGTGATAAGGAAGCTGGATTCTTATTGTAACCTTACTCAGGACCTCTTAGATCTGATAAGGCCAGGTGAACTTTGTCAACAATTTCCTAACCGGGTTCTTCCTCATATTTGTCTTCGTCAAATAGATCCAATCCCCGACATGGTACTTAGTTGGTTGTGTTTTCTAACAGGTTGTTGGTGCCATTAGTCTTTGTAGTTTGTCCTTGCAGTTTTGTTCTTGTAGTTTAATCCAGTATTATTTTCCTTCAGTCTGGTTGAAATGTGAACCCTCCTTTAAAGTTCTGCTGGATTCACGTGACTGACATTTTTCTCGCACTTCCTCAGTCAGCTATTTACGTTATGAGCTTCTCACTCTCTTAATCGTTGGCTCGCTTCTAGTCATCAAGGATTTTATAATTTGTTCCAAAAAAATAGCTTGTTGTTCTCCTATAAATGCCAGTCCCCCCCCCCCCCCCNCCCCTTTGGTGTAGCGGTATGATTTTACTATTTTCTACTGTAAATATCTTCTCTAGCAGTTCTCTTGGTACACAGATTTTTTTTTTCCTACCCATGTATTTTTATGGCACTTGTGGCTTCCCTGGGAAATGCGAGTCTCTTGTTCGTTCTCCACACGTTCCCTTCCAAGGTTGTCTTCCAGTCCTCTATTATGTCACTTTCACTTGTCAAATGCAACTCGGCTATTCTGTTTAGAAGCTACTTAGACGGGATCTTGTCTGGATTTTATTTAAATTATATGTCTTTAGAAACTTGGCCTGACAAATTTTCGTAAATAAGATGTATTTAGAAGGTACCTAGAGGGGTCCACCCCCAATTAATTTTGGAAATTTAAATGCCCCTTGAAGCTCATTAGAAGGATACTCGCCTTTAAATTATTGATATACGTGAAAATTCAAAAACTTTTCACCGATTTTTTTTCCCCCGATGTAAAAAATTCAAGTATAATTTTCGATTTTCTCTATCCGTCTTAAGTGGGCTATACAAAACCAATACTCCTATATATGTGACAAGCCTGCAAGGCAAAGCAATATATAGTAATTAATTTTACAATTTTCGGTGTAAGATTATAGTGGAGGAAGGAGACAAGTAATTCACATCAAATGTCGTGTTGGTGAAAGGCCCAAATAAAGCGTCCATTCAAAATTAATATATAGTTACAGTCAACAATACCTGTGATTCAAGGTATATTAAGTACGGTATGTGAGGTTGACTGACGAGCAAAGCTTTGTTAACTTAAATTATTTTGGAGTTGTGGTTTTATTTACAGAGAGGGAGCACATACTCATGAAATTAGTTTGATTATATTTGTAAAACAAGTATGTGTATGCGTAAGCGAAATAACGTTTATGGCAATAGTAATTATTTAAGCCGAGCTAATATTACAGTTTTGATTTACTTAGCATTAAAAATAATTTCCGGGTTCTTTCTCAAATGCTTCTG
The DNA here is from genome assembly GCA_902141385.1 of Timema californicum. Taxonomy (NCBI): domain Eukaryota; kingdom Metazoa; phylum Arthropoda; class Insecta; order Phasmatodea; family Timematidae; genus Timema; species Timema californicum. The sequence goes on from CABFOW010000305.1 coordinate 189,766, forward strand.
AAGTAGTTTTGGTAACATTTCTTAGCAAGACTTAGTTAAAGTGTCTTTGGAATGATAATAAAAGGTCGAACTGTTTCAGTTTTGAAAATGTATGTGTAGATAGTTCGGATTAAAAGGCCTGGGCAAAGGAAAGAGTTTATATTTTAGTTTTTTATTGCATTTTCAGTTTTCATAATGTGTTATGTTTTATTGGTTTTCCTGCAGAATTACTTTGCAACTAAATTGTATGTTGGAAATAAATATAGTTCGAACAAATATATCAGTTTAACAAGATGTATGTGTCACAGTTCTAAGTAGGAGTGCACCTAAAATAATGTTAGTGGTAAGTTAAGTCTAATTTTAATCTTGTAGCCGAAACGCGAATAAGATTGAGTTTCGGTTCTTGGAAAAAGGTAGCCAAGGTGGCTAATAGTAGGTGCTGGAGGTATAACGTGGCCCCAGGAATATCCAAATTTGAGTCTAAATCCATATTCCCTTCTGGTGTTCCAGAACAGTCAGTTGTATGTAGTAAAAAGCAATATTGTGCCAGTAGTGAAACAGCATAATGCTATATTCCATTCACGGTAGGAATTACTCTCTGAAAGGTCTTTTTTCCTACCAATATCCTACTATATAGTAGATTTATGGTAGGGGAAAAGGCCTATCAGAAGTCAATTCCTACGGTGAATGGAATATAGATAGTATTGTTAGTGAGAACTTATTAAGAGCTAACATTGTAATAATGAAACAGTATTAACGGTTAGCAGCGTGAAATTGAAGACAGCATTAACAGAAAGCATTGTGGCACTGAGACAGCAGGAGCTGCTAATATTGTGTTTTGAAGGAGCGTGGTGTAATTGTAGTGTGCTTAGCAAGATAACATGAAACGTTAACATTGTATTTTATGAAGCTCCATAGCATGTCCTCACCTGAGAGACAGTGATGCCACATTTCCTAGCCAGCTCCTCCTTGGCCTCCTCGGATGGATACGGGTTGCTTAAATGCGAGTAGAAATACTCGTTCAGGATCTCAGACGCCTGCTTACTGAAGTTGCGCCGCTTTCTCCTGTAACCAAAGAAAGACAACCTTTATAACACCTTCCAAATAACTTCCATGATGGACTAAGGAGGGAATAATGTGCTGTCACATCACATAATTGTTACGTCATCCATTTTGGATTTCAAAGAATATGCGGTGGTAGATAAAATAACTTATTCGCTACCAAATCTGTGGTTAACCGAAAATGTCCTCAAAGGAAGACTTGTGTATCATATTAATACTAAAATGACTTTCCCCAATGCCAGATAATGAGCCAACATTAATACAATATTTTTTGATATAATGAAGTATAAATGGTAAATGCCTGTGACATTTACACTTTCAGTAGGCATTTGATAATAACCACTTTATAATACCATGCGCACGCTCAGTGGACGCTACATAAGGCATCTAGCTACTCGGTGGGCTCTATTAATGACAGGTAGGAGTTAAAAGGGTACTACAGATGAAATATACAAGTCATGTGGACACTACTATTGAAAGGTACAAGAATCAGTGTGCACCGTGTGAGAGTTAGGTATAAGGGAGATCTTCATACGATAAGTACACGATCAATGAGCAACAACACGTGTTATAATATACAGGTTCCAGGAGTTCTAAATACGACAGACACAGGATAAATGTGTAATACATGATAGGTACATATTACATACATATAAGTGTGACAGGTACAGGATAAATGGGCAATGCATATGATAAGTACAGGATCAGTTAGCCCTATATATGAAAGGTGCCACGATCAGTGAGCCCTAAACATGCAATTTTCATTACCAGTGGGCTCTACAAAAGAAGGGTACATGGTCAATGGACCCTACATTTGAAATATATTATGATCAGTGAACCCTACCTACATACATTAAAGATTTACGAGCAGTGTTCTCTACATATGAAAGGTATTATAATCAGTGAATAATACTTATCAGTTATCCCAAGACATGAAAGGTTTACGATTAGCCCAACATGTGGAAGGTATTATGATCGGCGAGGCCTACCAGAGTGGCCACTAAAAACTCTAGAATAAAATTCCAGCATAATTACCGGACTTCCCGGCATATATATATATATATATATATTCCAGATTTTTAAGATACTTCTTTCTATAGTGATACTTTGAACATATGATTCAAGTGAAAATGTTTTCTTAAGCAATTTGTTGAACAGCAAGTGTTAATGATAAGTATTTCTACCCAATGCTTAAATTAGTAAATTAGTAGATAATTGGAATATTACCAAATTCATAATACAACTCAATTATGTTTTAAAACACTAACTTAGTTAAATATGGCTATAACTTAGAAAAAAATTCTTATTATCTCCTGTTGGAAGACTTTACCACTATCCACAACCTCCTTCCTAGAAAAATGGGTACTGCCAAGGAATTTTTCGATATCCTTATCACAATTTATGTTAAGGTGTGGATAAGAATATCACTACACTTGTGATGTGTGCTAAGCCACGACTTGAAAGCAGGCAAGTTGAACAGTAATATGCATACACACAAAATGGGCTACTAACAGTGGCAGATGTACTTTATTTGTGGGTGTGTTTGTGAGGGTGGGGGCCCGGGAAAGCGGGTTTTATGAGGGGGAGAATTGAAAAAAAAAATGAGTTTTTTAAACTTGTAATCCAAATCAAATGAATGGGTGGCAGGGGGCAGGGAATCCCTCCCCCTGGCAAATGTCTTTAAATTAGATTTCTGTGGAGCATATTTGTAATGTTCCTCTTCTGGAGAATTTTGAGAGTTAAGAATCCTTTACAAGCTATTTGGAGTGGCCCTCCTTACATTTTTTTGAAAATAAGATTCCTCAAGAAGCTATTTATAGTGGTCCTTCCACATTTTTTTTTTTTAATTTGTATATCCGTAGAAGATAAATTGAGCGGTTTTCTCCCAGAATTTGGAGGTCTCTAGAGGAGCTACTTAAAGTCGACTTTGCCTAGAAATGTTTTGAAAATTAAATACTGCTACACGCAAAAACTGACCTCGGCTAACACACTCACTTTCGTGGCCAGCCTGTAGAGGATCGTGATGGCCTCGCAAATTAAATGAGGTCGACACGGAATGAATGTTTGTTTTTTTAATCTATAGTTTGTTATGATTGTATAGTGAAAGCGTTGTTGGTTAAAATAATACAACTTCAATTATTTAAATTCTTATTTAATATTCACTTTCACCAATTCTTTAGCTATTGTGTTGAATTAATTAAAGAAAGCATATATTTAAATTACTATTTATTACATTGGTTGGCTTCTATCCAACTTGATACACGTCACTCATTGTGGTTAGTGTGAGAGTGACCGTCAACAGATTTAAGATAAATTCACAATATCAATTGCTTGAGCCGTGATGTATTATAGCTACTATTAACTTTCACGCTTGATTCTTTTTTACTTTCTCGCTATCTTACAGGTAGAGAAAGTATAATGATCATCAAAAAAATCAAACTCAAGAATTTGATGAATCTTGACGTTTCATGACCCCCCGAACCCTAAAAAGTTATTTTTGACTTTATGTATGTCTGTCTGTACCTCCAACTAGAGCCTCAACTATTTTACCGATCAGGCTAAAACTTGGTATCTAGGGTTTCCATAGGGTTTCCCCGAGGGGTTTTCGGAATTGGATATCTAACCCTAAAATTGAGGGTAGTTTACTGAAGGGCAAAAAGAGAAAAAGTCTATTTTCTCAAAATAGGCTCTAACAATTTTGATTAAATTTTATTTCTAAACATTTCTAAATATTTATAAATATTACAAACAAAATGGCTTCTCTCAATATTTCGGCAAAATGACTTTAAGGGCTCCGGTATGATGCGTAAATTATCTCTATTATAATATCTCCTAAGCTAGTTGAGATATGAAATTACTTATTGTTACAAATATGTAGGTTTTTTTTATAGTAGGCTTACAAATATTTTATGAGCAGCATATTTTTATAAAACCAATAACTTTCAAGCTATACGTGTGTGTGTGTATATATATATATATATATATATACATACCTTTTCGAACACAAAGGGTAAAAGTATTGCGACCGCAAAAGGATGTCAACGTCTCAAGACCCCTCAAACCCTAAAAAATTGTCTTTGCACTGAAGTCTGTCTGTGCGTCTGTTTAAACTTAAAATTAAGAGTAGTTTAGGAAAGGGTGAAAAGGGAAAAAAATCAATTTTGATTAAAATTTGTATTTAGGTGTTGATTAAGATTATAAATAAACCGGCTATTTTCATTTACTATAAAAATGAATTTTAGGGTACTTTAGAGAAGCAGAAACTTCCGTATCTAAGCGACTATTTGAGATACTAAATAACTTGCAAAACTGTAGTACTATTAATAAAATAAAAAACTTTTATATGAAATATATTTTTATAAAGCCAACAGTTTCTGAGATATTGGCAAATATATTAATACAATTTATAAAGCTTTAGTTGTAAAGAGATACTACTTAAGTTTTAACGCAATAATTCTCCAGATTACCAAACCCTTCCTTCACCTCTGACAAGACATCTTGTGAATGTGGGGAATGCCAAGCCTCCACCGTGGATCGGATTCCACGTTAAACTGTAGGTCCTTCATTTCATCTCACAATCACCCTACCATTACACATTAGCGATAAGTGCGTATAACCCGAACGGGTAGTAATACGCGGTGCTAATAATAATAATAATAATTCTCCAATGCCATAAAGTAATTAAATATAAGTAAATCTCTCAAAAAGTTTATGTTGTTTTTACTTAGACCTCTTAGGAGAAATGTTTGTACAACAATGATCTATATCCATTTTAGACTCAAGTCAATATTTTTTTATTGGTCAAAATTTATACATGAGGAATTTAATAGCAATGCGATGGCATGAAGATTTGCAACACCTAATCAAATGTCAAAAATTTTAACCGGAAGTTGAAATTTTAATACGAAGTGTTGACCCTTGTGGACTCAACATGGATCTTTTTTTATCGGTCCAAACATACAAATGAGGACATTAATTCTTGTAAAATAAAATTATAAAATTTAAAACCGGGACTAAAAAAAAGTTTTACATAAGTATTGTGCAATGTATGCTTGGGTTTTCTAGTGTATATTATTTCGTTTCACATATATTACGAGTTTTGAGTAAATATATCCATTTACAAACAATAGAGCGAGAAAGTCCGTGCGGAGTTCCATACCATTTATTTATTATAATAATTAGATCTGCAGCGACTAACCGAGCGGCTAAAACGAAGTGTCTTTAAATGATTTACAAAAACATGACAACCCAGAGTTGACCTTGGAGCGTCCTTGGCCTAATGCGGGCCTTACACGATCAATAATATTGACAATACCTGTTCATAATGTCAATAATATTGACCGTGTAAGGTGAAAAACTGGATTGACGGTCGATATTGATGAATTATTGAAGCAAATCTGAATTTTCTGTTTTTCGGGCATCAATACTGGAAAGTGGAGGGGATATTGTCAGTATTATTGACCGTATAGGGGCGAGCGTCAATATTTCCATCAATACTCAGTACAGTTCAAGTTTCACTCCTGTGACGGTAACAATGATCGACCCCATTATAGACAATTCAGTCCTTGGGAATGATGAAGATATTGTTGGAAGAGGATAGTACACAGAGTCAAGAAATAGGTGGACGCACTCAGCAAACTTCTGCTAATTCCACA
>CABFOW010000305.1:195883-211485 GCA_902141385.1 Timema californicum
GAGATTGCTGACTTTAGAGTATAGGCAAAGAGCTTTCTCAGAGAAAGCAATAAATGACATCCTTTTTTAGGCATGCTTGAAGACTCTTTTTCGCGACTTCGTTAAAATAAATATGGAACATGAGCCTCCAAGAAGTTCAGATCATTCGCAGAGTACTAGTTTATCATTCTCGACATTAAACTACAGTACTTCTTCCTCGCCTGTGACGACCCTACCATTCGAAATAAGCTTACAAACAGAGGGCATCTCATCACTTTTTCAAAACTTTAAAGGGTGGCGGCTCTGAAGTATGTACTCAAGTTTTTTCCTTTAACTTCAGTTTTTTTAATGTGTAAGTTATTTCAATTTTTGGGACAAATTTTTACTTTGTACTGTCTGTTATATTCAATATACGTACATATTTTTCTAGCAGTTAATGCATTTACCTATTTCTTTCATTTTACTACCTAGGTACCAAGTATGTACCACCTGCTTACTTTCAATTACAAAGTGAAGGGAGCCATTGTACTGGCTCATTGCTATACCTATGTAGGGCGGAATTCCAACCAGCCAATATATTGGTATCCTTCGATTTTGTAGTGAAAGTAAGCAGGTGCGTACAAGGGGACGTAAGAATCCAAAATACCTATACATAAAAAAATAAAATGAACAAAAAAATAAAATGAACAAATAAATAAAAACTATGTAAACTTCATGTAGTCTTGTAGGACATATATAAGCGTTTTACACGTTTCGACTATAGCTGCGCTGATAGTTGCTGGTGACATAATGACAGAAAGCTTTTAAGTCCTCAAAATTTCTTCCAGTGGCCAATTATCTCAGTGTTAAGGCTAATATTCCCTTAACAGTTGTACTTTCTCTCATATTTGTGACCTCCCTTTTCAAAAACGGTTCAACCATCTGTATCAGTTTTTTAAATGTACTTTCCTCCATTTAAAAGTAGTTCTTGAAATCTTCAACATCGCTGAGGCTGATTTCCTTTAACAAAACTAGATGAGAATATTCTTCTCTTTTTTTCAAACATCCCTACATCCAGCTTTTGCGTTTCACTCGACGAGTAGTTCCACGCGCCAAAATAATAACTATGCAACCTTTATTGAGGTAATCATGTTCTGGACGGACAAAACCCAGAAACAACCGAATAAAACCACACAGATTACACCTGCTCGTACGCATAAAGAGAGGTACTGTGCAAATTTATTGACAAAAGTATTGTCAATAATATTGATCGTGTAAGTAGGGCAAGTTTGAGACTGGTTGGCACGAGGATCGATGGCTGTATTGTCAATACTGATATTGTCAATATTATTAATCGTGTAAGGCCCGCTTAAGCCCTGCGAGACAAGAGTAACGCGTATTTTAATCGATTCGATTGATATTTTTAAATATCAGGAAAACACTCCCAATTATCTTCAAGATCCAACATGGACGAACCTAACTGTTCCCTGGACCTTAAGCGCGGTATAAGACAAGGGAAGAAAGCCATCCCCCTTACTAGAGGAATCTATTGTTGTATCGACGGCGACTCTCACAATATTCCTTAATACCTGGCTAGCAGGTTATGAACCTTGAAATCCCCATTACTGTCACAACGTTGCAAAAAAAAAAATCTTACTTTCTACCGTGTTAATAAATAATTGCAGCAATGCCTATTGAAACTAGTTGAGTGGTCCCTACCAAATATTTGAAAATTGGATACCTCTGGAAGTTATCTACCTGGAAATGTTAGAAACCTAGCTATTATAAAAGATCCTTCTCTGATAAATTTTGAAAATCGGATGTCTCTAGAATTTATTTGGAGCTTGATGCAAGACCATCGTTCAGATTCAGTTTCGAGAATATAAGAGGGGAGTGAAATAAATGCATAGGGGGCAATGCTGTATCATTCCAGGGATAATATGAAAATTGATTACAGCCGGTGGGTGGGAGCAGTACCTTCAGTGTCACCACTACTGGATACATGCACACCTGGTGGCTTTCACACGTGACGGTTTTTTTTTACCGTCGTGTACGGCACGCGTCGTGAATAAAGACGGCGCTCGCCGTTTGAACCAACGGCGTGCCATACCAGTTAAATTCTCTCAAATTTGCCCTTTCCATTTCCTAGTTATGCTCCATTGTTCTAACATGAACCAAAGGAAGAAGTTGCTGTGACGTACCCTGTTGAATTCTCTCAAATTTGCCCTTTCCATTTCCCCGTTATGCTCCAGTGTTCTAACATGAACCAAAGGAAGAAGTGGCTGTGACGTACCTTGTTGAATTCCCTCAAATTTGCCCTTTCCATTTCATTATTATGCTCCAGTGTTCTAACATGAACCAAAGGAAGAAGTTGCTGTGACGTACCTTGTTGAATTCTCTCATATTTGCCCTTTCCATTTCCTCATTATACACCAGTGTTCTAACATGAACCAAAGGAAGAAGTTGCTGTGACGTACCTTTTGAATTCCCTCAAATTTGCCCTTTCCATTCACTCGCTATGCTCCAGTGTTCTAACATGAACCAAAGGAAGAAGTTGCTGTGACGTACCTTGTTGAATTCCCTCAAATTTGCCCTTTCCATTTCCTCATTATACTCCAGTGTTCTAACATGAACCAAAGGAAGAAGTTGCTGTGACGTACCTTGTTGAATTCTCTCAAATTTGCCCTTTCCATTTCCTCGTTATGCTCCAGTGTTCTAACATGAACCAAAGGAAGAAGTTGCTGTGACGTACCTTCTTGAATTCTCTCAAATTTGCCCTTTCCATTTCCTCGTTATGCTCCAGTGTTCTAAAATGAACCAAAGGAAGAAGTTGCCGTGTCGTACATTGTTGAATTCCCTCAAATTTGCCCTTTCCATTTCCTCGTTATGCTCCAGTGTTCTAACATGAACCAAAGGAAGAAGTTGCTGTGACGTACCTTGTTGAATTCTCTCAAATTTGCCCTTTCCATTTCCTCGTTATGCTCCAGTGTTCTAACATGAACCAAAGGAAGAAGTTGCTGTGACGTACCTTGTTGAATTCTCTCAAATTTGCCCTTTCCATTTCCTCGTTATGCTCCAGTGTTCTAACATGAACCAAAGGAAGAAGTTGCCATGTCGTACATTGTTGAATTCCCTCAAATTTGCCCTTTCCATTTCCTCGTTATGCTCCAGTGTTCTAACATGAACCAAAGGAAGAAGTTGCTGTGACGTACCTTGTTGAATTCTCTCAAATTTGCCCTTTCCATTTCCTCGTTATGCTCCAGTGTTCTAAAATGAACCAAAGGAAGAAGTTGCCGTGTCGTACATTGTTGAATTCCCTCAAATTTGCCCTTTCCATTTCCTCGTTATGCTCCAGTGTTCTAACATGAACCAAAGGAAGAAGTTGCTGTGACGTACCTTGTTGAATTCTCTCAAATTTGCCCTTTCCATTTCCTCGTTATGCTCCAGTGTTCTAAAATGAACCAAAGGAAGAAGTTGCCGTGTCGTACATTGTTGAATTCCCTCAAATTTGCCCTTTCCATTTCCTCGTTATGCTCCAGTGTTCTAACATGAACCAAAGGAAGAAGTTGCTGTGACGTACCTTGTTGAATTCTCTCAAATTTGCCCTTTCCATTTCCTCGTTATGCTCCAGTGTTCTAACATGAACCAAAGGAAGAATTTGCTGTGACGTACCTTCTTGAATTCTCTCAAATTTCCCCTTTCCGTTTCCTCGTTATACTCCAGTGTTCTAACATGAACCAAAGGAAAAAGTTGCTGTGACGTACCTTGTTGAATTCTCTCAAATTTGCCCTTTCCATTTCCTCGTTATGCTCCAGTGTTCTAACATGAACCAAAGGAAGAAGTTGCTGTGACGTACCTTGTTGAATTCTCTCAAATTTGCCCTTTCCATTTCCTCGTTATGCTCCAGTGTTCTAACATGAACCAAAGGAAGAAGTTGCTGTGACGTACCCTGTTGAATTCTCTCAAATTTGCCCTTTCCATTTCCTCGTTATGTTCCAGTGTTCTAACATGAACCAAAGGAAGAAGTTGCCGTGTCGTACATTGTTGAATTCCCTCAAATATGCCCTTTCCATTTCCTCGTTATGCTCCATTGTTCTAACATGAACCAAAGGAAGAAGTTGCTGTGTGTACGATCCTCCCCCCCCCACCCTTTTTTCCCCCACGTCGTTTAATGTCTTGAATTTTGAGTTGATTAAAGCACAAACCTCCCCCCAAGTTCACTATCACTCAGTCAGAGATTTGTACTCCTCAAAGATTCTGTCTCAAAGCACTAGACTCAATTCTACTTGTGCAATTAATGACTCAATATCAATTTCGAAAGTTCCAGAAGCCATAGTGTATATTTGACACAACGAACAACGTGGGACTGAAGCTAGCATGCCGTGCAGACCGACGGCGAAACACCGTGGCGTGTGAATAGATGCATTAAACAAAATGTATCTCGACCATTTCGGCGCGCCGACCAAGGCACGGCAGCCGTCTCTAGATCGAGATACGCCGTCGCTACCACGGCGGCCGTTCACGGCATTCTCGCCGTGTTGTCAGTTGTGATAGCTCTCATTTAAATCTGTGACATAGATAATCACAGCGGCGTTCCATCCCCTGCGACAAACCATCACGAGTGAACGTGGGCTTATCTAAAATATTATTATCGGTCTCTTAGTTTTGTTACGTACTTACTTACTTATTTGGGGGCTTATATAATTTTTTGCCAGTGAAAAGAGAGATCAATAAGATAAACTAAAGGAAAACTAATACAATTTTAAAAAAAGTTTTATTATATTGTTACACATGCAAACAAATAGGCAACTAAACAAAATACTGAAAAACACTGATTTCATTATATAAGATAGCAAAGCAAGAGGGTTTCGTTAAATAGTATATTATTTGAATATTGCCCATTAAGGCCCTTGATCCTGTCAAGTTTAAATCTAAAACCTATTTTGTGGGAGGGTGAAAGGCATGGCGTGGCTTCACAACCAACCAAAGTATCCTTCCGCGCCAACAAGAACATATGGATCACGCAAACCGTAGATGACGCTAGCTACAGAACAGGTCTTGCGGAAAAATCATACGTATTGAAACATCAGTTTTCTCGACAACGAGTGAAATTTGTATGTTAATATTTTCAACATCCCTTCCAAAATAATGTATAGATTTTTATTAATTGTTATATTTTCTTATTTTTTTGCTATGCAGCTGGTAGTTTTCTATTGAGAAATGTCAATTTTTTCGATATTTGATCACTGTTAAAATTATAGAGGAGGCGTGTATATAAAAAGTATAACTTAATCAACATGCTTCTATTCTTGAACAAATCGTTCCCTAAAATAAAATGTCAAAACAATAAAATTCTTGAAGATAACAATTTTTTCCCACGGCTTTGCATTTCGACACCAAACGAAAAGGGCCAATCGTCTTAAGGTTAAAAAAAACGTATTTTACTTTCCTCGCTTTCCCATTATTCTTCAATCCTTGTTTTGTGTGTAACTCTATGGTAATTAATAATTTAAGGAGTAATGATAAGGTTAGATAAGAGTAAATGGACCCGACTTAACGTGGAGAGAGGAAGGAAAAACCACATTGATAAAATCACATGTGAAAATACACATTTCCGCGTACCCTATGAGAATGAAAACTTCATCTTTTAGTCAGTGGTAATCAAGTATTTTGGGATCCAGTCACCTTAGACCTTTGTTTCATCCGTGCGAGTTTTTTCACTGCTAATCTAATCGATTATTATTATTATTATTATTATCACCGCGTCTTACTATCCGTTCGGGTTATACGCACTTACGCTAATGTGTAATGGTAGGGATGATTGTGATATGAAATGGAGGATCTACAGTTTAACGTGGGGTCCGAACCACGGCGGAGACCTGGCATTCCCCACATTCACAAGCTGGCTTGTCAGAGGTGAAGGAAGGGTCTGGTAATCAGAAAAATCTTTGCCGGGACCGAGGATTGAACCCCGACCGCCAGCACAGAAGTCTGACACCTTACCCTTAGACCGCCAGATCATCCTCATCGCTTATATTTTTATCAGAAATTGCATTGTCCCGGTCTAGCAGATCAAATCGCACCATCAGATGTAAGTTGTAGCTTGCCCTAATTTGGGCTTTTTAAGTCATCTTGAAAACACCTATTTATCATTATTAATTTTAATATGTGTGTGTTGAGGAAGGGATGGAATTCCTCTCATCCCCTCATTCATCACTTTCCTTTAAATAGACTGAACTGAAGCTTAACTGTTTCCAGCTTGACTTTTGCTTTTCCAAAATCTACTTTAGTTACTGTGTTATTGTTCTGTTTTGAAACTTGTCAACCACATAGTTACTATCTTGCATGTAAGGGTATCACTTATATTGGCTGTACCTAATCTACAACTAGTAAGTATCAAAATTATCGTGTGAAATGTATTTACTAAAAAAAAATGTTTATGTGAATCAAACTACCCCACATCCTTTGTATAAACTAGATCTGCGCTTGGAGATGTAATGCCTTTTACACTCAACTCTCCATTATCGATTCATTTCCTATACTCATAACGGAAGGGAAAGAAAGGTTTAGTAGTAAGCTGTTATTTGGCTTAAAGTGGTACTCATTTGTAGATGAACTTAATAAATAAATAAATAGTGTAATTTGTAGTGAGCTGTTATTTGGCTTAAAATGGAATTCATTTGTAGATGCACTTAATAAATAAAACGTGTAATTTGTGGCTAGAGACTGCCGACCTTTCGGCTCGGTTACCTGGCCTCAGCAAGTGAGAAAACCAGTTTATAAGCAAGCTATGTTTAGGAACATGGCAAGGACATCATCCGACAGCTACGAAAGTTATTAGAACTACTATTATGTAATCATAGTCAGGTAATTTGATCGGCAGAAGTTACTTTTGATTGATACTAAAACAAAATAATACTAGTAATATAGAAAAATGTTGAAATTGGCCGAAAATAAGTATGTTTGTATTTTTTAAACGGTTATTTTTATCGCGTTTTTCTTGTAGCGGTTTAAGTTCGTAATGTATTTTTTCTTTGACAACAAGCAATTTTTTAAGAGGGCTGAAACTCGAGGAAACCAAGGGGAGCCAAGTCTCCTGGAAAATGGTATAATAACAATTTTACACAACTATAATTTTAAATAAAGACAAAGTTCAAACAAAAATTATTTAAACATCAGAAATGGGATCAACAACGTTCAGTAAGAGTTTATTTATTGCGTGCTACTAACAGTTACCACATCCCACAAACGTTAGTATTCCACATGTGAGTTTAGGACTTGTTATCTACACAGCAATCTTTAATACAAGCAGACATATTTTAGATGCATTAATTTTAATGTTGGGATATTAAATTAAAAATACTATAAGACAGTAAAAACGTTCTAATTATGATTTTTTATTAGGCATATTTTACATCTATGATTATACAGACGCTCTATCTTAGAAGTAAGGATAAAGAGAGTAGTTCAAAAAAAGGGTATCTACATTAGTATGGGAAGAACGTGGGAACATCACAGTGTAAAGTAAATTATGTAAAACCTTTCTCATTGCCCAAGACTCGCTTTCAAACTTAGAATTCCCCATCAAAGGCTACTGTATGTAAATGCGAGTAGATCTCTTTAGACTGCGTGACCAAAGTTAGTGTATTTCACTAATAAAAAGAGGAAATATACACGCCATGTTGGTGTATTTATATGACGTTTATAAACTTTGCTAGAGGCACAGAAAAAGATTATATAGTTTCAAATTATATTTCTAGCATATTAGTTATATTAAAATAGCACTCAGTAGCATTCTATTCTTCATGAAATACCACTTTAAAGTTATAATATTTTAAATTATTTGTTAGCCATTCATAACTTTTTGATTTATAAAGCATAGCGCACTTATAAGTTGAATATCAACATCCACAGAATTTAATATTTTATTTAATTAATCCAGCCTATCCTCTTTATTTACAAGTTTATGGAAAAAAATTGGCAATCTTTCGTTTGATAACAATAGATTTTAGCTTAAAACGGTTTTTTGATCTGCTTTTGCAGCGAGAAAATGTTGTCACTAAACTTGAGCTGTTAGCTTGATACATATCAAAACAAATTAACTTTCATTTTATCATGTAGCATTCTGAAACATTGTTTAAAAAGTTAGTTTATGTGATTCTATTGCAAACAAGGGAACAGACGTATATTACATAAATGTGCAGGATTCACTTAACCTAGGTGTTTTGTACATGTCGCAGCTATATTTGTTCAAAGATATAAAGTGTATTAAAAATGTTTATAGGTAAAAAATCTAAAATTAAATTTTCTTGGTGAAATATATAAATAATATTGACTTACATATTTTGATTTTACCTATTGAAATATAAATCCTTACTTCAAGAACATAATATTTAAATGGTACACTGAGACCTTCTAATACGGCTCTAAGTAGCACAAATGCAACATAATAAAATTAAAAAACTTATTTAGTGGTTTATCTGTAGACTACATAATATTTTTTACATTTTACCTTAGTCGTTCAATGTTAAAATCATCACTATTTTTTTAAATTTGATTTAAAAAAAAACTGCACAACTAAGGGTTAGTAAGCTTTTTGTGTTAGAACAAAAGATTCGTTGATTTATATAGGAAAGTAATCTTTAGGCATTTTAACTTTAGCATCCTCTTTAATCTAGGTTGGAGTTTTAAATTATTTTTTAAAAATATTACTAACTAAATAATTTGCTCCAATCACTTATGTTATTTGTCCATACCTCTAAACTTTCCCAAAATAAGTGGAGCAATTCCGAGTTTGAATTTGTTCATCCCCACCTTACAAAGCCAAGTGTATTTCCCCCTTCTTCAGATTTTTAACTGGGCAGGTTAGTAGTCATAATAATTTCAACTAAGCTTAGGGCTTCTGAATATAAGGTTCTTATTCATTTATAACAGTCACCCTGGCGAATAACATGCCTACTATTAAGATTATAAAAACGAATAATCTCCTAATGACATAGAAAAGTACTAACACAATGTGGAGACACTGTAAATTAATGTAATGTAGACGTATAACCCGAACAGATATAAGACGCGGTGCTAAAGAAATATTATTTTTAGCACAGCTTCTTACTACATGTTCAGGCTATGAGATAATTATGTACTATTTACAATAATGAGTTAGGGCTGAGGAAGATTTAATTTAGAGTAAATGTACTCGTGGAGGAAGAGTATATGACAATTTTAGAGAGAGAAAAACACCCTCAGTAAACCCCACCGGGATTCAAATCCCGATCTCCCTGTCATCGGAAGTCCAGTCCAACACAAAGATAAAGCCTTATATCATGGGTCCGCAGAAGCAAGTAAAAAAATTAATGTATGTGATAGGTCTTGAAAAAAACAAAATTAAATACTCTTCATGTATTTATACTCTCTTCACACTTCCAGTTTATGATCACTTTCACAGTTAAACATGATTTTATCTCTGGGAAATATTAATATTCACATAAAAATTACCCGCTTAGGTGGTCGCTATACTCGCAAGAGACTAGACTGCCATTCACGGGGAGATCATGGTTCGATCCCGGTTGGGTGTACTAAGGATGGTTTTTCCTAAATGGTTTCCTACTCTCTCTCCAGCAAATGCGAGTATTCTTCCTCTAAATTCACCCTTATTTATCCCCAAACCATTATCGTAACCATGTTCGACATCAACTTGCATTATTTCACTGTTTCATGTTAAAAAAAATTGTTTGATTTATTTTAGCACCGTATCGTACTAACTGTTCAGGTAGGCATATTTACTAAATATGCTAATATATTAGGGACGAGAAAGGTTGCATTTAAAGGAAGTATACCCGCATTTGCATGGAGGGAGAAGAGTGGATTTTTTTAAAGGAAAAACTACCCTCAGTACACCCGGCTGAGATTCGAACTCCGATCTCCTTGTCATCGGCAGTATAGTCTATTGCGAGAGTGATGTCTTAGATCATGCGGCCACCAAAGCCGGTTAAGAGATTGAATTGAAAAGTTGTCGAAATTAAATTATTAATATTTACATTTTAGTTGGCAGAGTTGTAAAGACAGAAACATATTTTACACATTTTCATATAGGTTTTTGTCAAGGTAAAATGAAAACTAACCAACTTAGGGCTGATAACAAGTAACTTTCTTACTTTTCTTTATAAGACCCACACGTGTGTGTGTGTGTGTGAGAGAGAGAGAGAGAGAGAGATCATGCGTGTATAACGCTTTACATGCAGTCCATTTGGGCTATCCGCATATTTACTACTACGTGATATGGACGAGGAAGGTAGACTTAGGAAGAAATGTATTTGCATCTGTGTGAAGGAGTGGGGGGGGGGGGAGAAAGTTAGAAAAANGGGGGAAA
Organism: Timema californicum; assembly: GCA_902141385.1. Classification (NCBI taxonomy): domain Eukaryota; kingdom Metazoa; phylum Arthropoda; class Insecta; order Phasmatodea; family Timematidae; genus Timema; species Timema californicum. The sequence goes on from CABFOW010000305.1 coordinate 206,211, forward strand.
CAATTAAGGAAAAAAACAGCAGCCGGGATTCCAACACGATATTCCCGCCATCGCCAAGTCAGACAAGACGAAACAGGTACCTCAGTCCACGAGCCACAAGCTACCAATTAGCGGTGGACTAAAGTACATTTAGAACAACGCAAACCTAGCCTCAGACCATTATTGTAACACCTGGTGAATAAAAACTATCACAATTACATAGAGATACATTTAGGATAGACACACCTACTCGATTCCCAACCATTAATTACCACATTTGTAAACATGGTCAAGGCAGGTAATTTGGCGTGACAGTAAAAATTCGTAAACATTACTAAGGTCAATAGAATTTTTAGATATTTTTGAGATAATTTTCTAAAAACAATGAAAAATAACCTAACTTGGGCATCTTAAGAGGGGGAAAGGAGACGGGCGTATGGGCTCTAGTCCAGGGCCTGATAAGAATTGAAAAGTGAAAGTTAATCCTTTATTCTGCTACTACTTAATAGTGTTTTTCACAGATTAACATTTTCTCTTATTTTATGCCAACTAATTTTTGAACTTTATTACTTAACAATCATAATGAAGATTTTTTTAGAAATGTTATTACTGTACATGTTTTATTTGACTTAATTTCTTGATGTAATAGTTTCTCTTTGATAAATTATCTTCAAGTTATGCTTCTTAATCCATGTTGTTCAATTTGACCAGAGAGGTTGTACCAATTAATCTAATTAGCTGTTTCATCCAAGTACGTTCCTTATATTATAAATTCATATTTCTCCTTACTATAATTAAAATGAATATAACTGAAATATTGAAGGGAAACTTAAGAGAGAGAAAAAGTACTATTAGATATTTATAAACGTATTCAAACCATCGGGAGACAAACGATCAGACTAGATAAAATGGCTCCCTTATCTTGTCAAAACAAAGATTCAGTCTTCAGTAACTACATGTGTACTTACACACACGCAAAAAGTATTATATAAGCTTAAGGAAAATAACTTTTGATAAGACGAACGCGCAAGATTGTCACAAGAGTATTGTTCTAATATGCTAAACTTAAAGAAAGAAGAAAAAATTCACGAATTTTTATTATTATAACGAGTCATTTTACAGTAGAACTCTGACGAACGCTGGTTCTGAAGACGAATGTTGCTTTTAATGCTTCCACCTAAGTTGGAATACATGGCTAAATGAAGACTAGAAAAAAGCTTTCAGTTTCATTTTTGGAACCTTTTGTTTCTCTCTGCTGCCAGCTGGGTAGCCCCCCCGTACCCCCTTACTCGGCAACCTTTCCCGCTGGATCAATGACGTCACTCCCACCGCCCCCTTTTATTAGGAAATTCCAGGCCTTGGGGTGGAAAGGCGGAATGTGCGTTTTACTGTCGCTATGGCTGTTCCTCCTATGGGCGGTGAAATTGATTCCTAATGGTGGCACAAGGTGGGGTTGCCTCCTAATCTTTATGAAGGAGGAATGGATTGTCGGTATTGGTATGTGCTACTTGTGCTCTTGATGTCTAATATACGTTTGTAGCGCCTACAACGCATTAAAAAAATCTAATTTTTGTAGGCTTTAAAAATAATTATTTAACCTTAGGATGCATTTCTTAAATTTACTCACACTAATGCAATTCTTGGTATCGTAGACCCATACTAGTTTCACCACTGATAGATATTATATAGATAGATTAAGAATATAATAAATTAAATAAATTTTATAATTTTCTATACGTTAACCGATTAAAGTTTTATTGCGCTCTAACAACATTATCTTATTATTTTTTTATTTGAATGAATATATTTTTTTTAGCAAATATAATATTTAAATTGTTTATTAAAAAACCTTTCTCCCGCAAATTTTTTTTCACTCGAAATTCAAACACACTTTTAACAAAATATTTGACTGTGTTCTTTGTACACATGGCTGCTGGATTTTACACGTATCGTGGAGCTTTTTCTGTCTTTTTTGCGGGACAAAATGTGTGCCGTCGTTTAATTTTCAGTAATCTTTGGCCGTTATCCTGCTAATTTTGAATTCTTCTTTTCACACCACACTTTTCCATGGCATTGATGACAGTTTCTGGTATCTTTTAATTATGTTATAGTCTATTCCTCATATGGGGAATAATAAGCTCTCTTACAAGTTCTTTCATAAAGATTCGATATTTGTTTTACACTTTCTCGTTGTATTTTGGATTATGTGCAATAAAAATATATATCAAATACGCATTCAAGGTACCTATATCAAGAAGATTGTACCACAAAAATAAAGGCCATCTCCATGTTTGTCGTTTACAAGTGAATGTTCGAACCACTTGATCCAGAGAATCAGCCCCACTTTTTGTGGTATTGTGATAAACAATAAATTTGTTTTTTCTCTCTTTGTATTCTTGATTCACTGCTTTATCATTATGCATTGAGCTAAGAAGTACTAAGGCAATTCCCTTTTCTAGAACATAGCTGCCACTGTGACTTTGTTGTTGAAGCAAAATTGAGAGATGTAAACTTCGCGAGCTTTAGAAGGGTTCATGATTGGTGGAATACCCAGCTTATTTTGACGAAGAGTGCCTACACCAATCAAACGCTGTTATAGCATTTCTTCAACTAAGGGCACGCTAGTGAAATAATTATTCTTTGTTATATTCCAACCAGAGTTTCTGAATTCAACACAAATATTTTTGACGGTTGTTGCTCCCAACTTCTTTGTACATCATATATATGTTGTTTATATGTGTAAATAATTACGTTGAACAAATATGAGTTTGTGGAATCGCATACCCAAAATATTTTTACTCTATATTTTGCCGGCTTACTATTACTATTGCAAAAATGTAAAAACTTGCAGCGTACCCTAAATGAGACAAGCTGCTCATCTACTGCTACTTATTCATGGAGCTCAAATAAATTTAGACAATATGAAAGGAATATGTTTCAGATGCAGTAAGGTGGTCACACTGAAGGAGAAAATTTCTTGTCCTCTTATCATCAAATCTGAGGAAACGACGTATAACATCAAACCTACTGACATTGCACGACATATAGGGTTTGAAAATTGATCTTCAAAATGTTTACGAATTTGTGTATACCAATTTTTTTCATATCCGGAAAGCAGTACAAGATCACAAAATGCCAGCATATCTTCTATTTTTCTTCACCTCTTGCCAAACTTTATTCTTTGAAATGGCAAAACGCTTGGCTTCTCTATTTGTGCTGGTGTACATTTACCCTATTATATGATCTGAAATTAAAATATTCCAGGTATCTTTTGGCGACAGTGAAGTACATTTTAATACACACTACAAATTGAGCTAACAGCAAATAATACAATCAAATTGTTTACAATAAAATCTTTGGCGCTTGCTGACAACTGTTTTATCAGAGTATACAAAAGTCCAAGATTTAAAGGAAGGGATAAGTGGGGGAAGGGGCTGAAAAGAGGTGGGGAGAGTGAAAGGGCTGAACTCACACAATACACATTGCTTTTTATAATTGAAATAACAGTCTAGTTTACACAAAAACCCTGAATTCAAAGCACAACGCAGCTACCAATATATGTGGGTCTGAAAGACTCCAAGATTGCACAGTACATGTAAGTTTGGATTTAATTTAATTTAAATTTTATTATAAAAGGTATATTAATTCAAGTTTGAAAATGAGTTCATTAATATATTAGTGAAGATCTACTAAAGTAATAAGGCTGTAAATCTGAAAGTTTTAGAAATATAATGCTGTAAAATTTGACTAGGGTCCTGGAGACCCATGAATGCATCCTAGGGTTGATTTAAATACGCTAAAATAAAGCAATAACGTTTAAATATTTTATTCCTTACTAAGAACATTAAAAATCAATTAACATTTATCACTTTTATGTTTTTATGAAGTTAGGAAAAGCTTTGTCGATAGTTGATATTTAACAAAAATAACTCTAAAATTATTAAGAGAAAAGGAAGAGAAGAAAGAATAGTATTTTTTTCACATGATTAAGGGTGGAGGGGGTAGAGTAGCAATTTTTTAAATCTCCTTTTCGTGTTTAATGTTTGGTATTTTGGCAGCCTATTATTACCATTATTATTATTACTATTATTATTTTGCGTCATGCAGGGAGTAGGGTTTACTTGTATCATTATTAAATACAGCTGAGGCGCGAATTTTAAGTCTCTCCTAGAGTGCACGAAATATTTGCACCGACCCTGCGCGTTTAACAAACATTTTGGTTGTTGAACTGATGACAGATGCGAGTGTATGAACTGCTACACAAATATCAAGCACTCCAGAACACCCCTGAAACATTGTGTTGTCACTTTGTTTTTGCATCTGACTACAATACAATTGTCGTAAGAAAAACCTTCAATGAAATGCAAACATATTTTTTTGCGACCAAGATTGATAATATTTTACTATTTCATTAGCTTTTAATAGGTTTTGATAATACACATCAAAACTAACAGCCGCAGATGGCATTACCTGACGCATGAAAACAAGACCTGAACATCTTTGTTCACAGACTTAGACTATGTTGACAGAAGTGGAAAAAGAACATGTTCAACTTCACGAATCAGAATGAGCTTGTTCTTGAGCTGGGTCCTTCCTGAATTCCGAGTACAGAAGGGTTTCAAAACATTGTTTCAGCACGGTTGCTAGTATCAGTATTGCAGTAATTATTCATAATGTTCCAGTTTGATTAAATTTTTGTAATCGTAATATTTCATAAGGTTCGAAAAAAATATATTTATGACCATCCAGAGAGCCTCAGGAACTTCCTTTCGACCCTCGTTTGGGTCACGACCCAGGGTTTTGGAAGCACTGCTATAGAGGATCAAAGTGTGGTGATCATGCGACTTATTTTTACGCTGCTAATTGTTAGGGGGCGGCCAGACTGAGCGCGCGAGCGACTAAAATATAAAATAGAACACATTGGTTGTAATGGGAGGTGGCCACACTGGAGCGAGCGAGCGAGCGACTGAGCGCGCGTGCTTGAAAGATAGAACTGTTTCTATTTTTCAAGCGCGCGCGCTCGACCCGGTACAGTCTAGTTTACAGGCGCTAGGCAATATTATTCTATGTTGGTTCATTGAGTGCTGGGAAACTTCTCATTTTGACATGATATTTGACTTTTTTCTATCAGTGATAGCTTTAACACATTTGCAATTAATGGCCTAATTTAATTGGTAAGACCATAAATATATGTAAGCCCGATATGTTAAAATACTTCAATATTATAATCAAAGTAGGCCTTTACAAATAATAATCACCATTAGTTTGGAGAGTATGAAAAAACCACAACAATAAA